>NIUQ01004301.1:0-14172 GCA_002796945.1 Plectus sambesii
CAGTGTGTGTCAGCTCTCCCGCAGCTCTCTCGCGCGCTTGATAACCCAAACAAGATTCCCCGCTCCAACACGTCGTTGCGGACGCGGAGCGTAGCTACTTGAAATGGGTTTTTTGGTTGGTAATCGGCGACGAGCGGGCGGTGGCTGTTGCTGGCTCACGATCACTACATTCCTATCTGGCTTCACTGTCTACCCGCGACGACTGCTGGCGGCTGGCGAGCGGTGATTCATTTGGGCGGCTGTGACGTTTAGGGGAAACATGAGTTTCTCGCCCGTTCGAAATGAACTGAATAAGCGAATAAACCAAACCATAAGATTTGAGTATTGGTTCTTTGGAATTACGGTCATGCCTTTGCCGAGAAAACGAACATAACGGCTTTTCGTTAAATAATTACTATAGAAAGAACTATTAGATCGATTTCAGTTCTATGTAGGCGATTGCTGCTTCCAGATTGAAAAACGTCGTACTTTCTTACGTGACGACCGACGCCATTGCAACATTTTGGAGCATGAAGAGTTTGTGACAGACTAAGCTAGTTTCACAATTTATTTAAGTTCCTCGTAAGCTGAATGCCGGTTGTAGGAAACTCAGTTCAGCAAAGCGATTTCTCTGTTTAGTTACTCTTTGCTGCATGACTGGCTCGAGATAAACAAAAGCTGAAGATGCCTCGCTGCTCCTTCCAATAAAATTGAGCGTGAAAAGTTTCGTGCCGAAAACGCTCCGAAGGAGTTAATTATGAATTAACTAATCTAGCTCATAGTTGCCGGTGCATGAAACTGATAAGCGCGAATTTCTCTGCGCTGCATACTTCACTCTTTTTTTCCCAACGAGATCAGCACAATCGATGGAGAACGTCAGTGGGTTTTAGTATTTTCGACCGATGTAGACATAAGGTTCATTTACGTTAGAAATACATGTTATTCGAGTCATTATGGTCAATAAATTATTTTTACGCCCTGATATACTCTATTCAATTTGTCTAATCGACGGACGGCGTGTCGCCTTTCGCCACGCCTTATATTACATCAACAATATAATTAAATGTCGTTGGCTTTCTTCTCGGATGAGCGATGGGACCGCTCCCTTTGGTCAACGAGGTTTATTTTATCGAGTGTTTATAAACTATATCGGCTAACATGGCAAAGTACACTACAATTTTCATTTATGAGAAATTCCTTTTTAGCAGATTGTCAAAGAGGCGTCCGTCATTAAAAGATAGAGTAACAAGACGCGCTGGTTTTTGTTGCAAGCTGTTGTCTGACAGCGTTAGGAGAGAGCGAAAATACTGTAGCGCCCGGTGCCAGCGTTTCGATCAGTTGCTACGTGAGGTCTGTGATGTGTCCCACCAGTGCGCACTAATCATTCTAGGAATGCCTATAAGGTTATATGCTTAAGTCGGAGGTGATATGCCAAAAAGGTGTCTTTAGTGTGTAATGTACTTCAACTTCTTACAGAAATGTGTGCAATGTTCATATTAGACCCCCGTGGATGGCTTCTTTTTGTAGGCATTAGCGCCTTTATCCTCACTTTCTTCCCCTTTCCGTGTATATGATAATGATATGAGTGACTTTGCTGTACACGGAACCTTCCTAATGTAGGATTATCTTATCAAACTGGATCTACCTACTTGCCGTTTTCAGTTTAAGGTTTATTGTACAAAACAGTTTATGCACTATTGTTAATGGCTTGGCTACCGGAACATCGCCAGGTTTCTTTCTTCTGGTGTGCTTTTGTCATTCTTGCTTCTTCCAGCGTTTTTGGTGAGTTTCGTTTGATAGTTGCTCACGCTTACGAATAATGAATTAAATATGCTAACAGCTAACGAGTTGCACGTCTATGAAGCAATCACAAGCAACTATAATAAGAACGTGCGCCCTGTTCGAAATTTCAGTAGTCCTGTGGTCGTTTCCGTTGAATTGGCTTTTTTTACTCTTCTTACTATGGTGAGCGATTCGGAAAAATATTTTGTTAAATACGAAAAATGCTTTAGGATCAGAAAGAAGAAACCATCACTTTCATGACAGAACTGAAACTGGTATGGTAACTAATACTCTGCGGTCTTTTAAAAGGAATGGTTGCCTTATCTCCAATTACCGTAAATCCTCTAATAGACGCCCTGGGCGTCTATTTTTTCAATCACGGCGTGGGGGGGGGCGTGTATTAGAGGGGGGCGTCTATTAGAGGGTGGGCGTCTATTTTTTCAATCGAGGCTTGAGGGGGGCGTCTATTAGAGGGGGGCGTCTATTAGAGGGTGGGCGTCTATTAGAGGATTTACGGTAGGTTAATTCGAGGTCTGCTATAGACAATATTTGAGAGAATTATCAAAATAATATTAACAATTTCATGCAAGATAGGGCTGTTAATTGATTAATCTCCAGTTTTCACCCTCCCCTAGTCATTTAAGTTCTGTTGACAAGGTATATTTGATATTCTGTTATTACTCTTTGTAGCACCCAAGCAACGATGTTTTCTCAAGCAAATAGGACGTCAGGCAGCACGAAACGAGAAAATATCATTCTCGTTCTTACATACAGTCAACTGTGTTTATAACGTCGGTCAAGGGACCGCCCAAACACCGACGTTATAAAGACAGCGACGTTATAAACGCCGACGTTATAAACGCAGTTGGCCCCTGTACAAAACATAGTACACTTTGTCGGGACCGGCCAAGGACCGACGTTATAAAGACAGCGACGTTATAGAGCCAGGTGTTATAAACACAGTTGACTGTAGTTTATCATAATTCACTTCAGGTTTGGAAAGATGAAAATATTGGGTGGAATGCGAGCGAATTTGGTGGCACTTCATCAGTTATGATTCCATATAGTCTGCTCTGGAAGCCAGACATTTATGTGACCACAGGGTAACTAGTTTTCTGCATGTTTATTATTTCTGCGTTTGATTATGAGCGAGTTAGACATCTTGTAAATGTCATATATCCCCCGGTCCCACTACGTTCCCTTCTCGAGTTTACTACTGCTTGAGGTGAAGAGAGACTGCGTTGCATAAACCTGCGATAGGCACTGAGAATGGTAGAAAGATATTTATCATCAGGGATGAATTTCAGGTTGAAGGTCGACGACATGATATCAAACGAAAAACTCTTAATCAATGTGCGGAGCGATGGAACCGTTTGGTCACAGACACCCTGTGTGATTACCATGCAATGTCGGTTGTCAATCGAAGATTTTCCCTTTGATGTTCAGACGTGCAATATAACTTTGGGGTCATGGATGTACCCTACCGACCAAATCGACCTAGTCATCGGCAAAAAGCAACTGAATTCCACTATCGACGATAGCTACTTTAGGGTACTAAAAGAAAGATTATAAATTTTATTCAAGTAATGCAAACCGATGTCAGCTTTGACGTCGATAATTACAGATCTGACGTCTAAATCAGTGCTATATTTTAACAATTTTATGAGTTACTATTGCTGTCAGAAGCTATTTTCATATCAAAATTAATATTGATAACAACACTGTCATAGGTGTTAGGTAAAATAAACGAGAAATTTTGTCCGATTCGGTCAAGAAGAATTGTATCAAGTAAATCGCACTGATGCATGATGGAATATCCATGTTGCAACTATCGATGTACAAGTGCGCTCTTGAATAAGAACTATCGCTCAATCTTGCAGGGAAATGGAGAGTGGTCATTGGTTTCGTTTGACAAGGAGCTTGAGTTATATGCGTTATACGGACACCAGTACGCCGAAGTGACATACACGGTTAAACTTCGCCGGCAGCCGATCTACTACATCTGTGTCTTGCTGATTCCTACCTTTCTGACCACCACTATCTGCTTGTTTGGATTGTTTGTTCCCGCCATGAACACTGGGGAACGAGTCGAAAAGGTACGGCAGTTTTTCTGAAGGGAAATACAGTTATCAACAACTTGAGTACAATTTGACGATTGAACTGACCAATTTTATCTCCTGCACTGACTGTTTTTTTCCCCAAAATGGCAAACTGCCACTCCCAACTAAAACTGCAAATCTTCCCTGATTTGAATAATATTGTTTACTCCTGATGAACATAGTGTTGCCCATAACAATACCATATCACGCTCGGCGAGATCCATTTTGGGTGGAAACCTATTGTTCACACGTAGGTTTTTATGGTTAGAAATATTTGCCACCTGTTGCGGGCTAAACCTTAGAGGATATACGATTCAAGGGACATTCATCGTCTCTGATGGAAGATAATAACAGGGCCATATCGAACGCCTTTGACTGTATGAAATGTAACACGCAGAGTGGAACAATTCTAGGTGAACATGGGTTTGGCGACCCTGCTGTCTATGGCCGTTATCCTTGGAATCGTCGCTGGTGATATGCCAAAATCAACAACATTGCCTCTTTTAGGTGCGATCAGGCTTTTCTTGTCTCTTTAAACGCACAATCATGAGAAATTTAGGTTTCTACGTATTAGCGGAGCTTCTTTTGTGCACCATAGGTGTTATTCTGTCGATGGTGATAATGGTTGCGCATCAACGAGCGAGCACGAGAGCTCTCATACCTCCTCGATGGCTCAATAAAATTCTCATTTTAAAAATGAAAGCAATTCAAAAACCGGAGAAGAAAGATGTGACGACGGTCTACACGAAAAAAGTCAATCAAACGCTAAACAAAGATAGAGAAATGAATGAGCTAAGTGAAGCTATCAAAAATTCGATTTATGCAAAACGACTAAATCAAGTACTGGACAGAGTGGAAGAATATATTGATGACAAGGAATTCGAAGATTATATTCTTCTGCAGTGGATTCTTATTTTTGATCGCATTGATATGTTCTTCTTAATAGTGTTCAATGTCGCGAATATTGTCATGTCGGTTATTCTCTTTAAGTAATGAATATGACCAATAGTCAACCAGTTTCAATGTTTGATAAATTGTTGTAAATACTTTTCCATACCTTCTCTATCTTTATCGATTCTAATAAACAGATCTATTACGTAATCCTAATGCAACAGAGAGAGACACATATAGTTTTATTTAAAACACGCCGTCGTATTGTGCTCCAAATATCGCCTCGGTACGACGCCAAATATTTACTCAAAAACACTGCAAACTATAATTTTGAATTTAAAAATATTGCTCCTAGGTCACGGTGCATAGACTTGATAACTACCTTTTTGCCTATGCCATATACTTCGTTCATTTTCTTTCTCACGAGATCAGCGCTATCGGTGAAGAATAATAGCTGGGTATTTGTTTTCCCGCCCGTCTCAGGCGTGACGTTTATTTATATAAGAATTGGATGTTATCTGAGTCTCTTTGAACAAGTCTTTCACATTTACGCCTTGAGATGATCTTGAACAATTCGTTCAATCGACAGATGACGTATTGCCTTTCCTGTGGCTTTTATCGCATCAACAATGTACATAACTGTCGCTGGCTTATTTCTCAGACGACCGGTTGCGCCGCTCCCTTTTAGCCAACGAGGTTTATTTAATCGAGTGTTTAAGCACTGTACCGGCTAACATGGCAGAGCGTACTTCAGTTTCCATTTATCAGGAATTCTCTTTTGCAGATTGTCCAAGAGGTAGCCGTCATTATGGGATCGAATAACGAAATGCGCGGGTTTTGGTGCAAGCCGTTGTCTGACAGGGTTATTAGAGAGCGGAAAAACTGTAGAGCCTGGTGCCAGCGTTTTCGTCAAATTGCTCGGCGATGTCGGTGATGTTGCCACAAGCGTCTTATGCATATTATGAGTGACTAAAAAGTTCTAAGCTTAAGTGGGAAGAGAACATGCAAATAAGGTGTCTTTAGTGTATAATATACTTACACGTCTTTTAAAAATGTGCACAAAGTTTAGATTAGATCCGTGCGGGCGGGTCATAGATGCACGCATTAGTACCTTTATCGTCACTCTTTCCCATTCTCTGTGTAAATAGTTACGATGTGAGTATCTCTTGTGTACAGATAACTAACCTGATCTCAAAGATGATCTAATTAGCCCAGATCTTTACGTTTGCAGTTTCTGGTTAAAGGTCTGTTGTATAAAGCAGTCGTTCTGCATCATGACGTTAATGACTTGGCTACCGGAATATCGTCAAGCATCTTTATTTTGGTGTACTTTCGTTATTCTCGCTATATCCAGTGTCTCTGGTAAGTTTAGTTTTATATTTGCTCACAATTACGAAGTCTGATCAAAATTTGTTTATAGCAAACGAGTTGGATGTCTATGAAGCAATCTTAACCAACTATAATAAAAACGTGCGCCCTGTGCGAAATCTCAGCGGACCCGTGTTCGTCTCTGTTGTATTGCTTAATTTCTATCTTCTTCATATGGTGAGCGATTCAGAAAATATTTTTAAAATGCAAAAAAATACTTTAGGATCAAAAACAGGAAACAATCACTTTCATGACAACTTTGGAAATGGTAAGCTGACCGATACTAAGCTATTTTTTAAAAAGAATGCCTGTATTATCCTTCATTTGATTAACCCGAGGTTTGCTACAAGCAATCGTCGACTGAACAGTCTGAATAGTATTAACAATTTATGCAAGGTATGGCTCTAATAGATGAATCTTCGATTTTTACTCCCTCCAAGTCTTTTACTCTGTATTGCCAATGACTATTTTAAATTCTGTCACTCTTCCCTGCCGCTCCCAAACGACGGTATTTTTTCAAGCAAACTGGACGTCAGGCGACGCAAAACGAGGAAATTTCATTCTCTTTCTTTCATATTGTAGCATAATTCACTTCAGATTTGGAAAGATGAAAATATCAGATGGAATGCGAGCGAATTTGGTGGCACTTCATCAGTTGTGATTCCATCTAGTCTGCTCTGGAAGCCAGACATTACTGTGTATTCAGGGTAACTAGTTTTCTGTTTGTTTATCATTCGTATATTAAGAGCTGAGCGAAGAGCACGACCAAACCATATACAGAGTGGCGCACAAAGGTGCGCCAATTTCTTTTTTTATAAAATGCGCAGTTTTTAACTTAAGTGCATTGTAGAGACATAACATATATTTTTAGAACCTAAGTTTCATTAAACTTCAATCAGCCAATCACAAGCTATATAGCTCTACGTGATCATCATTTTTTAGCAGCTTTTTCACTGAGGCGGCCAGGGCATACAGAGCATGTCCGTAAACGTATGCGCAAAATCTCGCATACCTTTAAAGTGGCATAAAATGACGAGAACTGGATACAATTTTTAGAAAAGAATAAGATAAGCTCAGTTAGATATTGCTCTGTCAGAGGCAGCGAACCGCATTCATATTAGTTGCGTTCTCACGGATTTACAAGAAATCAAACTTTGTTTACTACCTTTTCGAACCCCATAAAATGACAGTGATCACATAGAGCTAAATAACTTGTGATTGGCCGATTGAAATGTAATTAAACTTGGCCACTAAAAAATATATTTTGTCTCTACAATGCACCCAAGTTTCTTTAAATTTCGTTAAGAACTACGCATTTTATAAAAAAGAAATCAGCTCACCTTCGTGCGCCGATCTTTATATGTCTATACAATAAATATAAGAAAAATAAATACACGTCAACATATTTGTATCTATAGTAAAAGATAACTGTTGGCCCTCTTCAAACTATTGTATTTCCGTCCCCCTTCGGTCTGATAACGTTGTTTACTTGACTTCTATCGCTGCTTTTAGTTGAAGAAAAAGTTTGACATACGCTGGAGAAAGACATAAAATATAGCGAAAGCAATTTATTTTCAATGTTTAATTTCAGGTTGAACATCGAGTACATGGTACCGGACGAGCAACGCTTAGTCAGCGTGCAGAGCGATGGAACCATTTGGTCACAATCGCTCTGTGTGATCACCAGCTATTGTCCGTTATCAATCGAAAATTTTCCATATGATATACAGACGTGCAATATAACTTTGGGGTCATGGATGTACTCGATCGACCAGATTGCCTTAGTCATCGGGAATAATTTGGGAAATCTGAATGCCACGATCGACGATGGCAACTTTAAGGTACTACAGGAAATATTTTAAAATTTATTCAGGGAACACTAATCGGTATCAGTTCAGGCGTCGATAATTTCTAATGTGACATCTAAGTCAAAACTAAATTATAACGATATTAAAAATCACTGTTGGCGTCAAAAGCTGCTTTTGATATCATTATAATCATTGATACAAGCATTATCAAAGGGATAAGGTAAAATATGCGAAAAGTTTTCTAAATCGGTAAAGAAAAGTTAAATCAGATGAATTGCGTTGATGCAGGATGTAAAGTCTACTTTTAAATAATATGAATAAATTCTGAAATGAGATCTTATCTTTTAGAAAATGTTTAATTTCTGCCATGCATCCGAGTTCAGTGATCTGCTCAGTATACATTTCGTAAAAATCGTTGTACTTTCCATACCCCTCTTTCGAACTGCTGTCATTGCTTTGTGCAAAAGATTTGCTCGGTCCAACAAACAGTTCTTAAAACTGAGTGAAATTTTAAAACCGGCTAGGTGAAATACGAAATCTACGGGCTTTACCATTCGTGAAGCGCATTTTCGTCTACCGGTCGCTAGATTTCAAATTCTGGCCAACACTTGAGTAGCAGTGAAGGATAGCTTTTGCTCTAAAATCTGTAACCTTGTCGTCAATGCATTACACTTATGATCAACACTATAGAAATCTTATTTTATCTCATCATGTGAAGGAGATTTCGTTGAGCTGATCCGAGTTGGACTAACCAAATATGCACTGAAGACGATTAGTCCAAGTACCCGTAGAAGTCATTTAGTGTAGGTCTCTATCTTTCATCCTGAGCAACATTGTACCATATATGTTCCGCATACTCCAACTGATCCGCCGATCAATTGCTATACCTTGCAGGGAATCGGAGAGTGGAAAGTGTTGTCGTTTGACTCTGCGGTCGAGCTGGTTGATGTTTCTAACGGACAGCAATATCCCTATGTGCGATACGTGGCGCAACTGCAGCGGCAACCGATCTACTATATCTGTGTCCTACTGATTCCTACCTTTGTGACTGCCACTATTTGCTTGCTTGGATTGTTTGCTCCCGCCGTGAACACTGGCGAACGAGTCGAAAAGGTTCGCTTATTCATTATGAAGGGAATTACAGTTTCCAACGATTTAAATACAAATTTTGAGACCTGAACTGACCAATTTTATCGCCAACATTTAATGTTTTTAGATCGGAATGGTAGTCTTGCTTCGAAATGAAACTGCCAGTATTCCCTGATTTGAATAATATTGTTCACTCCTAATGAGTAAAGTCACCCCTGAAACTACCAATTCACTCTCAGCGTGATTCCGTTTTGGATGAAAACCTATTGTTAATACGAAAGCTTCTTTGGTTTGAAATGTTTGCCACCTATTGCGGACAAAACCTAAAAGGCTAAACGATCCAAGGGGCATAAGTAGTTTCTGTTGAAGGTTACATCGCAACCATATCGAATTCCTTTGATTGTATGAAATGTAACACGCAGAGTGGAACTATTCTAGGTGAACTTGGGCATGACGACGCTGCTAGCCATGGGGGTTATTCTCGGAATCGTCGCTGGTGAAATGCCAAAATCAGCAACATTGCCTCTTTTGGGTACAGTCAATACATTTCTGGCCTCTATAAACGCCCAATCATGATTAATTTAGGTTTCTACGTATTAGCGGAGCTCCTTTTGTGCACCATTGGTGTTATTCTGTCGATGATGATTATGGTTGCACATCAACGGGCGAACACGAGAGTCCTCATACCTCCTCGATGGCTCAATAAAATTCTCCTTTTAAAAATGAAAGCCATTCAAAAACCGGAGAAGAAAAATGTGACGACGGTCTACACGAAAAAAGTCTTTCGACAGCTAAACGAAGATAAAGAAATGAACGATCTGAGTGAAGCTATCAAAAATTCGATTTATGCAAAGCGACTTAATCATGTACTGGCCAGAGTGGAAGAGTATATTGATGATAAGGAATTCGAAGAATATATTCTTCTCCAGTGGATTCTCATTTTTGATCGCATTGATATGTTCTTCTTAATAGTGTTCAATATCGCGAATATTGTCATGTCGGTTATTCTCTTTAAGTAATGAATATGACCAATAGTCAACCAGTTAAAAGTTTTGACAAATTATGCAACAAAGAGGGAAAAATATACTTTTTTTAAAAACACGGCATCATATTGTGCTCCAAATATCGCCTCGGTACAACGCGAAATCCTTACTCAAAAGACATTGCAAATTTAGCATTGATTGAAAATGCAACTTTAACAACCTGAGCAATTTATAAAATTACAAATTACAAACAATAATTAGCAATAATTATTATAAATTTGACGATTAATTGATTACTAAACTCATTGCATTGTTTGCTTTAACAGTCATTAGTCAGTTTGCTTCATAAAATGTGTTTACCACTATTTTAAGCGTAGACATACGAAGTCTCAAACTCGTTTGATCTGCACTGTAAACTGAATGAATTAGGGAACATTGCGTTCACGTCGTGAAAAAGAGTGAATGTGCGCTAATAATGAGCGGCAAATGGCCGAGTCACCAGTGTATAAGCACCCGGCTAGCAACTAGGGCATCTTTGTATTTGCCTCCATTGCCTTCTCATCTACGACTGCTCATTGTCTATCACCATTCTGACTTCTCGTTCAATTAATTTAGCTCATTACATCGACTGTATGGAGGTAATGGGTGGGTTTCACATCGCGTACTTTAGCTGAAGTCGGACTTTACGCAATGATAAAGGATAGGCCTAAAGTCCGACTTTAGCTAAAGTACGCGATGTGAAACCCGCCCATTGACTTAAAAGAACTGTCAAAGTTAGTTGTACGTTACTAACCTTGAATTGACCGGGCTAATTCGTTTTCTGTCTTAAATTAGCGATACTCTCATATGCTATGAAAAGTGTTACACTTTACTAGTGTATCACATTTTTGCTGTAGGCGTTGTTGTGCTTTGACTCAATAAACCCGCTCTAGTCTGCATCTCCTTCATGTTATTGCTTCAGTCTAATTTTTTTCTTACTAATTGAGCGATAAAATTAAGCATAAATGAAAACAAACTACCTAAAAGTTGTAATTAATCGAGGTCAAGGAAATCTAGAATTTTACCATATGACTTAGCGCCGCTGAGCAAATGATACTTCCTTCTAAGACGACAGGCACCGCTTCATCTCTCGTAATGATACTCTCCACAATTTGTTCATCGATGTTTTGGTCCCTCGACATTCTGTCGCTTCAGTGAAATCAGCGCGACGCGCAAGAATACAAAGTTGCCCGCTAGAGTCCAAATTAGCTTTTTATCTGAAATTGTCATAGTTTTCACACATCATTTTCTTACATGTTCTCTTAAAGCGATAATATTATTTGATACACTTCAACGATTTTTTGTTTCTGCTAAAAAATATTCGTGACTGCGCCCCAAGAATCTACATCATACGTGCAATATTCCACATAAACCTCCTCAAACTTGTTTGTGCTGACACAATGTCCAGGCTTATTTGAAGCTTAAGACCTGAGAATCAAACAAAGGGAGAAGTGTTAATCAGCAACGGTTGTCTTAGTTACTATATCCTTAGGGGTGCTATAGATACTAAAGCGCGCGCCTCCAGCCCTCCCATCAGCGACCGAGGCGGGCAGCGAGCGAGCGAGCGAGCGCAAGCGGGCATGCGCTCATTCTCTCAGCTCGCTTTTTTGCTGCCACTCATATTTGGGCGGTCATATTGTATTCGAACGACAATACGAGTGGGAAATTTTATATATCTGGATGAGGCACCTTCCAGAGTCTACCTCAATCTGACAGTTGATCAGATTATTCGCGAAAGACTGCTTCCGGAAGATTTTGATATTGAGTAAGTCGCATTTGCGTAGTCTGCTTCCATATAAGTCTACTTCAAGATTGTATCATGCAACTGGGTGCGATCATTTTACTGCACCAAATGCTTCGTTCAAGCTGTACACAGAGCAGAAAGTGGACGTGCTACTTGGCCCTATCTGCTCAAGTGGTAAGAGGCGCTAATGTCGAATAAAGCGGGCATCATATGGCAGTAAGAGAAAAGATAAAAGCTATTAGGCAACAGGAAAAGTCTGTGTCTTGCGAACTTTTGCCTTCTCATTTGTAGTCTTGCGGTAAATAAGACTCTGACTTTCTTCTTCTCATGTGATAAAGCGCTAAGTCAAACTCTAATAATATCTTAGCGGCTTATGAATACTATGATGTCATGTCTCTATTTCCACATCTGTTTGTCAGGGATGGAGCCAGTGGGGCTGTTTGCGGCGGGTTGGGACTTACCGATTATGGGCGTGATGTCAACGGGACATTCGCTGACGGACAAAAAGGTTTTTCCAACACTCTCGCGCATTTCGATCACGATGGATCTCATCGCCGAGGCCACCGTGGCTCTGCTGCTTCGAATGGGTTGGCACAACATCGGACTCGTGTCCGTCGCCGACGACGACCCCTTCGACACGCTTTATCCACAAGCGCTAAAAGAGTACGCTTTCAACCACGGCGTGTCCATCGGCGTTCATCAAAAGATCCTGATGAACCAAAATAAGGATGATCGAAAACAGGAAATGATCAACGCCTTAAATTCGATCAAGAACGCTGCCAGAAGTGAGCACAATGAATGAAGTGAGCGCAAATGAATAAGTAGCAGACCGTTATTTCGTTCAGTTGTCATCATCTCGCTCGGTATGGAAATTGGTGACGCTCGCGAATTTCTCCTGCTTAGCGAGCAAATGAATATGGCCGGCTCCTCGGAATACGTTTTCATTGTACCTTGGATCAATCATAACCCAGATCAGCCCCTACCTTGGAACTTTGGTGATGCTCTCGATAAAGCTGCTGGAGATATATTCGGAAAAGTTCTAACGGCGAGCTCATCAAGCTATTTACGTCTTTGAATTACAATATTGTTCCGTTGCAGTTTGTTCCCGCGGGATATGACGACGCCAATTTGCGCAAAACAATTGCTTCAACTCTGCGAGTCTCTCATTTAGAAATAGGCAACATCGAGGTGCGAAATCTTATTAATGAGGCGCCCCGATGTGCGAGCTTGAGCTAATCAGTTGTTTCAGCGAGCAATGTATTTGCCTAATATGCATGACTCCCTCTACTTGTACGCCCTCTGCGTTAACGCCTGCTTGACCGACGCAAGTTGCAACTGGCGCAGCGGCCGTGCCATCTTTGAAAAGGCGAGAAATCGCATTTTCGACGGTGATAACGCCAAACTTGGTGTGCTACTCGGACATAAATGAAACTTGTTTAGGTCATTCCGGTCGAGTTATCATGAGTGACACGGCAGACAGGTTGGCCGATTTCGCCGTCCTATCTGCAGAAGCGTACAATGACTCGGCCAGCAGTTATCAGCTTATCACCAGATTTATTCTTGAAGTCTCCTCCAATGGACAAGGCCGAAATCAGACTTGGGTTAGCAAAGAATAACTGGGGAAGGACAGCAGAAATTATTTTTTAGAATCTGAAAACAAAAAACAGCTTCAGTTGGGCGACGATCGACGGAACGCAGCCGCCGGACACACCCGAGTGCGGATTCACGGGAACGAATTGTGGAAAGCTGCTGAGCGGAGGTGGCATTATGACTAATCAATAGGCGTCCATCAAAGCGTACTTTCATAGAAACACTGGGACTGATTAGTCTGACGCTGCTGTGCCTCACGATTGTCATCAGCTTCGCTCTCGTGAGACTGAAGCAGTGGCGATTCGAACGCAACCTGCTCGCTCTGAGCTGGAGTGTGCCAGCTGCCGAACTGAACCAGCGGAGAGCCACCAAGGAAGATAACTCTTCATTTTTGCATGACTTGGAGACATTCACCGTGCCTGCTGGCGCCAGACAGTCAGTTCATATGAGCGACTTATCCGAGGACGTCTCACAGTCAGCGGAATCCGACGACGACCCGAGCGGGCACAGCTTCTCTACAATCTACCGCGGACAGCGCGTGCAAGTGCGTCGCTTTCGCTATCGCTACCAGCTCGACGAAGTCACGAAACGGCACGATTTACTCAAACTAAAAACTGTGAGACAAATACTTTCCCTCAGGTCTCGACTGACATAAATTCACTGTAGATCAAAGATCTCAACCACGAGAACTTGGCACCTTTCGTCGGCGTGGTCACCGACCATCCGAAAAATCTTATGCTCGTTTGGGGATCGGCTGATAAAGGCTCATTGGAGTTCATTGTGCACAACAAAGAACGCGC
>NIUQ01004302.1:0-14167 GCA_002796945.1 Plectus sambesii
TTCTTCTGCGCTGGCAGTTCATCGCTGTCCACGTTGGCGGGAGAATCGTTCCTACTCGGCGGTCGCGCCCGTCCTCCCGGCAACAACTCTTGCGGAATCGTCGCCGGTAGAGACGTGTGTCCCGCCTTGTACATGTCCATCAAATGCATCGCGATGCAAAATTCATCCCCTGTCAACCTTCCGTCCTTGTCCACGTCCGCCAACGTCCACACTTGAGCCAGGACCTGAGTGGGCAACAGCGACTGCGAAAGAACGTTGCGAGCGTGCGCGCCGGTGAGCGAACCGGCGTGGTTCTTGTCGAGTTGGTTGAACATCTGGCTGTACTTGAGCTTGACGGCCGAAGGCATGGACCAATCGGTTGTCGTCGAGCGGCCGCCACCACCGCTCATTTCCACTCGCGGCGGCGACGCGCTCATCGCCATATTGATCGGCATGGGGCCGCCCATCATCGGAGCGAAGCCGATTGGAGGCGGGGCTCCGATTCCGCCCGCCATCGGCGTCATCATGCCGCCCGACCAAGTGCCCGCACCCACGCCCATGCCTACACCCATCGGCATCGTGGGTACGCCAACGGCCGGCGGTGCGGCGAACGCGCCGAACGCCGGAGTCGGGTCGACTTTCAGCGATTCGGGCAGCACTGTAGGCAGCGTGAAGCCGTGCAGCTTCTTCTGAATCAGATGCATGGCGATGGAGAACTCTTTGCGGTCCATCTTGCCGTCCTTGTTCAAGTCGGCGAGCGCCCAGATCTGCGCGAGTATGTTGGGCGGCAAGCCGGACTGCATGAAAAAGCCGCGCGCCTGCTCGCCGGTGATCAATCCGTTAAGCGGAGTGAGGGAGAAGAATTGCTGGTCGTGTTTGGTGCGGTCAGCCGCGCTGATCAGCCAGGGATTGTTCGTTCCGCCGATCGTCGACATAATTGAATAATATGAAGATCAGAAGTAGAGAAAACTTGAAGTTTATTGACTGCGCACGCCGACAAACTCGTCCAGCCAGGAAACGAAGCGACCCACGTCACCGGCTACCCAAGGAGTGAGCTCGTCGAGTTCGCCGCGTTCAATAGTCTCGGCGAGATTAGCAGGCGTGCAGAAGAGAAGGTGACCGTCGGCGGCGAGTTGTTCGGCCAACTCCCACTGGTGATTGTCGTGAAGGGTCTCGTTGATGACGACGACAAAAGGCTTGGCGAATTCGAGGGTCTCGAGACAAGTGCCAGCACCGGCGTGTCCGATTACTAAGTCGGCGTTGCGGAGATCTTGGGCGATGGAAGGTTTCGTACGGTAGAAACTGACGCGGACACCGGAGTCGTCGTTAGCGTTTACAGTCGGTTCGAAGGAGCCGTTGCCAATTTGCAGAAGTAGATGATCGATGCCACGAGAGCGAAGAGCGGCGAGCACGGCTGGCGAGACGGCGGCTCGGATGAGAGCGTCGAACTCGGTCGTGCCGACGGTGACGAACGCCAACGGCATTAACAATGCGCGCGATCAGCGCAGGCCAAGCAACTCGTCCGCCGAGCTGAAGCGCCACTCGTCTTCGCCCAGTTGTTCCACTACTTTGCGCAGCGACGCCAAGCGCTCCTTGTGCAGCTCTGAAATTTATATAACTTGAGAATTGTAATGGTGGGAAATGAGAATGGCTCGAATTTGAAACTCGAACGGTTGCAAGTAACAATGATCATTAAGCGGCAGTCACAATCGACCGGCTTCATATCATATTTTTCATATTTTATAAAGACGTTCTTAACGCAATCCCAAAGAATAACCGCAAAGTAAGACTTTCGCTAAAGAAACGCGATATCAAACCGACCCAATGCATCACTCTGACATTGCTATAGTATTCGCACCCGGATCGTTAATGGATGAATCAGTATCCGGATTTAGTCGGTGTCGTCACCGCACGTAAAAACCCTCCGGCAATCACCCAGAATGTCAACACAAGTCGCGTTTACCTCGTTCCAACTTCTGCTTGGCGCGTTGGAGGTGCTCGTCGATTTGCGCTTGAAGAAAGATTTCTTCGGTCACGTCTATTAATAAACAGCAATATTACTCATCACAAACTCGCGAGCAAATCAATTCACGCACCACTGAGTTTAGAAGAATTCTTTGCTTGTTGGGGCGACTGAAAGAGGGCTTTGATCGGCAGCGGTTCGCCGTTCTTTGTCAATCGACTCTCGTTACTACCAGCAGCGTCGGCCATTCATGGCCCTTGAATCGCAAGCAATGATTAACACGCTTTTTGTGAGCGTAATAATGCGCCGTGATAAATCAGCGTAGCCGTCGCCGTAAGCCAACCCGATATCGACCACGTACAACTATTTCGACACGCGCAACGCGGCACATTTACGGATTACGGTATGGCGCGGATCGCCTGCGTACGAAACGGCGAGCAAAAGTGAATCTATTGAACGTCTGCTTTTCATTGAATCTCATTTGCATCACAAAGAATTACAGCAAAATGATCAATGTCAGTGCATTACATGATTTTGAACAGTGTTTAATTATCGTGCGACTCGATGAGCTGAGGAGAGCGGTCGCATTTGCAAGCTAGCAATGGTGTTTTCTTTTCTGAGCTAAACAGTCTTAGAGTCTGCAAAATTACGCAAATCTCATTCTTACGCGTTGCTCACTTTAGCAATTTTACTCTCTTTAAAACAACACATGTTCTCCCTGAAAATCTCAAGATAGGTGTATGTTGTTGATAAAAAGGTGGCTGATGCATAAACCTCACTGAAAAGTGACACCGCAAGACACAGATTTTTACGCACCATTAATCTGAGGGAGAAAAACAATCATAGTCAACAAACAGCTTAGTTCGTAAAAAACACGAATAAGACGAATAGCACGCTTTATTGTTCAGGAAGCGACCCATAAAACATTCCGGCACTTCTTGGATCCGCACAAACAGCGGACAAAGTCAACGCCTTTGCTCTCCAGTTTCTCGACCGCCTTGACGTCACCTAAAAACAAGTCATGGTGAAAAAGAGAAGAGCAGTAAAAGAACGAACAATGCGCAGATTCGGGGTAGAAGTCGACGGTCAGCTGGTCGCCCGGCTTGATATCTTTCAGGGCGAAAAGGGCCAATCTCGGTAGCGACAACTCTTCAATATCCGAATATACCGTACGAATCACGAGATTCGGCTCGCACTGAAACAACGATTTCGAATAATGTTGCTTGTCTCGTTTCCGTCTTTGCATTGTTCTCCCTACCATTCTTCAACTCAAGCAGCTCCTTGCTTCTACCGGTTCCCTCATAAAGATTGCAACATGAAAAGATTCCTTACGCTGTGACGAACAAAGTTGGTGATATTGCCCGACGATCTGTCGAGTACGAATCGCGCCTTGCCGTGGTCCTGATGCAATTCGAACAGGTACGCCCCGCTAAGAATCAATCCGTAGGCTTTGTTTCTTCGCAGTGCTTCTTCCATAGTAACCACCTACGAAATGTTCCATTTCAGCAACAATGGGCTATAACAATTGATCTACACCAAACTATCTCACCTCGCCGACAATTTCAGACACGAAGCCGCCGGAGCTAATCGGGTCGCGACTCCGAAGCGCCCATCGATGCGACTTTGTTCGGTAGATTTCAACCGCCACCTGTCGGCCTCTTTGCACTTGTCGATTGATGCACTTCGACGAGCACTCGCATCTGAACAGCTTTCATAAGAGCGCATTGAAATTAAGTAAAAGCAACGTACCCTTTTGAGCATTCGTAAATGGGTCCGACATAGTCTTCGACGAGATGTCCATTTTCATCATACGCTAGTTGGGAGCCATTGTGTCGCGCGCAACATTTTGAGTTTGTTTCGAGGGGGCAGGAATGACCAGTGCATTGACAATTCAGGGGGGTTTGATCGACACGGGCATCAGTCGGTAGAGAGAGCTCGCGCTGCACAACGAAGCGCCTTCCCCACGGAGGCCCCTCCGAATCGACCGAATTGCTCACGCTGATCTTTGCCTCTCCGCGCCCTTTCGACAAGTCGTTGATTTCCGCTTCCCATCGGGCCAATGCTGCGCTGCTCAGTTGGTTCAGTTCGGGGGACTTTTCCGCTGGTAGACACAGAATCTGCAGATCAAAGTGCATCAGTGTTATCAGAGATATTCAAGGAGCAATGCCATATTCACATGTAGGGCGAGTGATAAGAAGACAATTCCACAATTTCAGGGACCTTCAAATTCAATCTTACACGAGAGTACCCAAATCATCCATTTCCGAATGCGTGTTTTCAAATGATTTGTTTTGATCAGCGTATGACAATACCTATCTGACCCGCATATCATAGAAAAACTCATCAGGGTGGTTTCACATTGCGTACTTCAGCCAAAGCTCATCTTGGCGTAATAACAAACTACATCCCATGATAATAACTGACATAGGTATCCGATATGAAATGGGACTATAAGCAAGTGACATGAAAACAGTTTCCATTTTAACCCACTTAACGTGCGAAAAGATGGACGAAAGGGGAGGCCAGGCGATCTAGGTATTCCCTTTAAAGCAGCTTACATCATTTTCATCCAATGCATCGATGAAAGAATTGGCCGAGTCCAACTGCTCGTGGTAATTTTCGAGGTGCCACTGCACGTGTGGATCGCACTGTTCTTTCACAAAGTGTTGCTGCCAATACTCGCGTAGGTGCGCTTTCCAGTATGCAACAACCTTTTCAGGACATCCAGATGTATTCTCCTCTGGTTCCCAAGTCGATTCTTTTATCGAATACCCTTTCCATTTGATGTAGAATTCCACCGATCCGTCCACCTTAAATAGATTTATTTAATAGTTGAGTGCACTCTACGAAAACATTTAGGATAACGTGCCTAGTTCAGATTTTTGGCTCAAGCAAGAATAGTACAGAAATATTCCCCTGACCGGACTAACCCTCCTCTACGCTCAATTTTCCAATAAACGACCAGCATAAGGCAGGAATAAACAGGATAGAAGCAGAATAGAGAGCGAAAATTACCTCGTAGTGATGGTCGAGCACTTCCTCAACTTCATATTCGCCATCACTCGTGGAGTCATCAGCCACAGTGCTCTTCCGCTTCTTCTTCGCTTTTTTCACCTCCTTCGGCGCTTTTTGCGCGACTACCGCGATGGTAGTCTTCTTCACACCATCGCCTTTTGCAGCGCTTCGCACGGGCTGACTGCGTCGTCCAACCATCTTGTCGTCTCTTTGCTCTTTTCGCTCCTCACGGTCGGCAATGCGGTCAATCAAGTAAAACGCGTTTCAATATTATTTATAGTTTGGTAGAATTATTTTTGAATGCAGCGTGACTGAAAAATGGAAATCACGCCTCTGCTGATCAATCGAAGAAATTTACCGCAATTGCGTCGCCCAGATCAAGGCAAATCGTGTGAAGACCTTCAGAAGTTGGCTCCATCTACCGTACTATATTCGTAAACTGGACTAGCGCCAATTCTCAGCGCGCCAAAAAAACATGCTCGAACTTGTCACATGTTTACAGAGGAGGAGTGATGAGGAAATATTAGGTCTATTTTGGAGCCACATGTGCGTCGAAGATGTTTCAGGCTTCGTAGACTTTTAGACCGAGTTGCTGCTTACTGTTTGTCTGTAAATTAATTTTTTCAGATCTGATGTTAATTATTTTCGGCAACAAATACCTCAGTGATTAATGCCGCTGTGCGGGGAAAAGAAGTGGCGTCCGGCTGCCTTTGGGACGGATGGCGACGATGGCGACATTCTTCATACGATCGAATTGACCGGTGAACGTTTCGGGCAACTCGAGTAAGCATCTCTTCTTCATTCGTATACTTGGGCTTAGCGAATACATTTCAGTGACTTCAAAAAACGCATGGCAGAGTACAACGAGCGCAAATGGACTTGTCAAGCGACAGGCAAGCATAACCTTACGTTCGAAGAGGCGTTCAAAAGCGAAGAGGAAGCTCAACAGCATACCGATCATCTTTTCACACCCTCAATGAAGAAGGCCTTGTTATTCTTCATTCACCACAGTATATTCCATTGCATTTTTACGCCTCACACAAATACTCAAAAAGAATGTTGCAGGTTTTCTGAAAGAGAATAATCTTGTGGAGGGCGTGCAGAAGATACTGAAGAAGACCTTTTTTGAAGGAGAAGAAGTGAAGATGAATTTGAAGCAGTACGTTGTTTTGCTTTATTGTGAATAGGAAAAAATTACATAAAGTATTTAGGACTGTTGTTGGAAGAGTGGAGACTATCTGCAAGGAAAAGGAAGGCTCTCCCACTTCGGATAAGGAGAACCAGGTCCTAATTTGTACCTATCTTTGTATTCAATTACGGTTGTATTTTCAGAAAAAGTACGATGTGCGAACGTTGGGCAGCGGAAATTCAAACAACAACAAGCTGGTCAGAGGAGTGCCGCACGATTATTTAGAGTTCGTCGTTGGCTAACATTCCCATGCCTAAATAAATGTTTTTAGGCGAAAAACGCCGTTAACCGAAGCGGACATCTCGCAGTTCATCGCCCTTTGCGCGACGCGAACGACGTCTTCAAGTCCGTGGGTAGTGTCGGCTGATTTGAAGACAACTTACGATATCAAAGACAAAGTGCATTCGCTTTTCGCTTCATCACCAGCGTCTGTGTCGAAAGCTCGAGCGACGCCAGTCAAACATTCGGAAAAAACGGTGCCGGAAAAGAAGACGGAAAAAACAGAAAAGAAGAATGAAAAGTTGGAGAAGAAGACGGAAAAGTTGGAAAAGAAAAAAGAAGAGGAACAAAAGACCCCCCAGGTCATCCGCCCTCTTCCATCGACGTCGAGTGACGAGAGCGACGAAGACGTTCCTCTCGTCCGAAGGAGTCAAGGAGTCGCCCCTGTCGCTATGAAGGCGAAGAAACAGTTGAAACGACTCTCCAAGGGCAGCAGCATCAAGAAAAAATCAGTCGATCTCAACTCTTCCAAGTCGGCGAAGAAGGAAGCGAAGGCGGCCGAGGTACGACGCCAAAGTAGCGGCGGCAAGAAGACAGTCGTCGATTACTTCAAGTCCGCCGCCGAACGCCGCGACTCCGACCAAACTGCTTCCGATTCGGATGACTTTGTCACTATCCCGGTTAGTTAGGTTTTATTGTCTGTAGCTTTTTCAAAGATTCATGTATAGGGAAAGTGCGGACAAAATTAGACCAAACTTGTGGGAAAATATCAGGCTTTTAGCTCGAGGTCTTGGAAGGTTTCATCAGTGGGGAATTTTTGTTTTGTAAGTTTGCGTTTGACTAGAAGCTACTCTGACGATTTCGTCATGCACGCTGCAATATAACACATATGGAAGACAATAATAAGAGTCTCAGAGATCTCAACTGAGATGCAGAAACCTTTCTGAGAGGCTGCTCCCGCACTCCACACTATGTATAATGCTCTCCCAAGGTTCAACCGTGCCCGGGAGACAAGGCCAAATGTACATAAACTCTTGAACCGATCAAAAAATTACAATATACGATTCAATCGTTAATTTGCAGCGGAATAAGAAATCTCAGTTGTCGTCGGCGTCACTGAGTCCGGCGAAGCAAATGCAGAAGCGCTTCGATGCGACAATCCAGCGATTAGAGGCTCATTTGGCCAAGCACCAAGTCAAGTTGTACAACGTAGCCATCGCACTGGCCGCGAAGTCGTTCACCGCTGAGCAAATTGACAGCGTCCAAAACGAGCAGATTCGCAGAGCGCTCTTGAAATCCAAGGCCGTCAGCGAAGAGCAGGAAACCCTGTACGTCGGTATTTTATTTAAAGAGAAATTTCTGTCATCTTCAACTCTGGCAATATACCGTTCATTTTTATAAGCTATTTCTGACAGGGCCGCCTTGCAACTCATTAGCGATAGTATGAATTGATATAATTTGCAGCCAGCTGGTTTTGAGTGGCTACTAAAATTAACGGTACATTCCCAACAGCTACAAGTGACAGAAGTACCATTCTGAATGATCAAATTGTACTGTATACCGTTTTAAGGAGCAAAATGACGGAAGCTGAAAAGAGCGAGTATTTGGCTGAAAAGGCTGCTAAATTAAAATTGGAGCAGCGCAATCGTCGAATAGAAGCTGCGAAACTGGCTAACCTGGTACGTCAAAGTGATTAAATTATCAAGAAAGTAGGGCGCTAAGAATTTCAATTTATGCTCAGAATGATGAATATTTAGGGTGGTTTCGTCCTTGGTTTTAGTTAGGATATGTGCAGGCCAATCTGTTGTTTAGCTTGGGTGCTCGTATACCCAGTGCTAATGCCGATTAAATAAAACTAAATGAAGGCAAAATGAAACCTATTGTTTTTAATGCCTTTCGTGGCATGAAAGAAATATTAACTTGACTTTTTTACTTTGCTGTGTTATTCAAACAACTAACGATAATTTTTATCCAACCTACGTTTCTTTTCATCTTAGTACTATTTGTTAATGCAAATCATATGATATCTGCCGTTGTAGAAGTATGAAGACAC
The DNA here is from genome assembly GCA_002796945.1 of Plectus sambesii. Classification (NCBI taxonomy): domain Eukaryota; kingdom Metazoa; phylum Nematoda; class Chromadorea; order Plectida; family Plectidae; genus Plectus; species Plectus sambesii. The sequence goes on from NIUQ01004302.1 coordinate 8,419, forward strand.
TTCTCTGGAGAATTTGGAGCCCTTGCCCGACTTGGATTCCGTAGCCGTGCCCGAAGCGGTTCCCGCAAGTTGTTTCGGCGACGCTCTGATGGTCACAGAATTTGTTCACCGTTTCCGCGATTTGCTCGGCGACGACAGCAGTGATCCAGTCAGCGCTGGTATACAGTTTGATATCGTTGCTCGCGATATATTTGCACAACGACTTTGCACAATGTTTTATTCGGCTGTGTACATTTTCAATTTATATCATAATCAGACAATCATTAAGCTATCCTTTTATACTTAGCTAATTACAATCCACGATACATGATCAAGATTGATGATTGACCGCAGCTTCTCGCTTTATATTATTCTATAAAATTCACAGCTGATTCACTGGTATGTAGCTCTATTAGTTCTACAATCTTTGCAGAACGATTGCTCATGGACATGACTTTGGGCGAGCGTGGCTACATGCGCACGACGGCCAGAGTGCTCGAAGCCCTACTGCACACCCTTTTGCAGGATGACGTCGCAAAGGTCAGTTCCACGCCTACCTGCTCGTATTCAAACTGATCCGTTCGAACTGCGACGATTTTATTATATTTTATTTTACCTTATAACTCGTTGACTACTGCGTCGTAAATAGGGATATTTTTGAAAGGTTGTTGTTGCAATGGGCGCTTGATTACTGATATAAAAGTAGTCGTTTTGCAGAATTACGAGACGTTGTGCACGAAGCTGAACACCTTGACGACAAATACGTCGACAGCGGCCGAGCTGGCGCGATTAGCGCTGCGACGAAAGGATGATGATCTGGCCGATCTCGTTGAAGATGACGAGGAGGAGCCGAGTGACGGCCGCCGGTCGCGATCTCAAACTCCGTCGACGCTCCATGCCAATGATATTGTACGATTCTTTTGTTTTATGTTCTTTTTAAGCCGCTGAAGGGGGTTTTAAATGACTAGTCCCGGCTTCTGTCCCACTTTGTAACGCATGTGTGTTCAAAGAATGTGGCGGTGGGGGCACCGCACGCTCGGATTTACGCGGTTTGTGCGGTATATTTTCATAATCAAGTTTCTTTTTCGAAATTCAAATTTTCACGGTCATCGCGTTGTCGTCGAACACTAAAGAATGTTTTATATTACAAAAAATTAGCGATATTAATATAAACGATTCAAATAAATTAAATTAGGCATACTGGTTTCTAGTTATACGACGAATTACGTCAAATTTTAGCCGTTAATATGATGCTAACGTTGCTGGATCGATAATGTCCTTTTAGGACGACGCCATCCTTGTCAGCTTGGAACGATCAGAGTTTTACGAGTTGTCAGTGTCGGATCAGATGACTGTCCTGCTCGTGCTCGTGGGGCGGCTGCTCGACTGCTACTCGATCAACGAGTTCGTCGAGACGTTCCAGCAGCGCATTGATAGCGCCGCGTAAGTTGACACGACTACTTTGTTTATTTTCGATCAGTAATTTATTGTATGTTTGAACCCTAGTATAGTAGAAGCCGGATAAGTCCACATCGATCGGGCACGAAAAATTTGTGTACTTGTTCGGTGTGCACTTATCCGGTTTCGACCGAATTTGGTTTATAGTTTAACGAACTTTGTGTCGCTCCTGTTTTACGTCCGTCGAATACTTCACGCTGTGTAATATTTGCATGCTTTTCTTTATTTATCCATTGTACCTCTGTTTAATAAAAAGTCTAAGAAATTTCCCTCTTACTGAAATGATTTATAGAGAAGAACGCGAAAAGATACGATTGGAAGTGGATGAATTGCGCAAACGAAAGGTGGAAATGGACACAGAGATCGCGGCGAACAAGGAGGAGTTGTCGAGCGAGCAGCGCGAAACGACGCCGAACGGCGATCGCGCTAGCCCCGACGCGCCGCCCACACCGGACATGAAGACGAAACTCCAAAAGTATCGCCAAGAGAAGGCGCAAGCGGCGGTCGAAGCGCAACGGCGCCGCAAGATGGAGGAACGTCAGCGCCGTCTGCAGAAAGTCGTAGCAGAAATGACGGACGCGCAGGCGAGGTTGCAATCGGTCAACGATCACGTCAAGGTAAAACTTAATTTGACTAATTTCGCTCGTGTAGTTCTGCTCACGAATGAAGTGGTTTGCTTTAGGAATTGGAACTCGAGAAGGGACTGGTGAAGCGTGTTCAGGCACTCGGCACTGATCGCATCCACAGGCGCTACTATTTCTTCCGGAATGGCGCCAATCCCGGCATTTACGTCGAAGATGTACGCTATAACGTCTTTTCGCAGTTTTAAATAATGTTGATTTGATGCAGGGCTGGATTAGCAAGGAAACACTCTACTCGTGCTTTGACCCTCTGTCTCAGACTACTCCCGCTAGGAAAGATGACATCACCAACTTCTGCGAGCGCATCGCTGAGATTAGCGAACCGGCGCAGCAAACGTAACGTTTCATTTGATTCTTCAGCTTAAATTATTTATTTGTCGTGACTTGATTGATAGCGAACCATTACCTGGGATATCATTTTATTCACTACAACCATCAATCAATAAGGTTGTAACGGGGACGGGGAATCGGAAATTCCGGGGACGGGGAATATCGGGGACGGGGACAATTTCAGATTCCGGGTACGGGGACGGGGACGGGGAATCCCCGGGGAACGGGGAATTCCCCGTCCCCGTTACAACCCTATCAATCAACGATGCCATCTTGGGTTTGATTGGTGGGTTAAAATTATAAATCCCTGAATTTCTCCAGATCAATTCATAATCGATCATCGACTAACGTGATTTCGGGATTTGAGACAGCGCGTGTCCTTTAGGGAAATATGAGTTATAAATGATGAAGTTTCAGCTTTCCGGAAGTGGGAGCAAATCGATGGTACAAGATCGCGTCGACGGCGACGTTCGACGCTCTGCTCACGGCGCTGCACGCCAAGGGCGAGCGCGAGGCGGCGCTGAAGCTCACCTTGAATCACGCGCGCGCTCCTATCTCCGACTCCATCTCACTCCAACAACAGAAAACGTTCGCTTTCGATATTTATCCTCTCATTTCTATTGTACAACGTTTTACTGCTTTCAGTGAGCATAAAATTGAGGACGAAGAGGATTCCGCCGACGAATTTGCCGCCTCTTTCAAACAGACGCTGGAGGAAACTGGACGCGCGATTCGCGAAAGCGGCTTTGGAGGCATCGAAGATATCGACTTGTGGCTCGGTCGACTCGCGTCTGCGAACTCTGTTTCCCAACTGGTAATTTGCTATCTTATTTCGATCTCTCCCTCTAATTGACGTTAATCATGGCTTGTTTTCAGATTGAATTGCTGTTTGAATGTCAGCAGAGCATTCACGATCGCTTCTTGCGAGGTCGCATGAAAGGCGCGTCTCATAATAACAAGGAAACTGATGTAGTATCAAATGGAAATGGTTAGTTTTTATGTTGGATAATCCGTTGTTGCCCTACTTTAATTGCTGTATGCTACTGCTTTTCATAGCGAGAAAGATTCGTTGTTGCGCAAACTGTTTTTGCAGTACGCGCCCTCTCTTTTGATCTTTTGCTGTATTTCGGGTGTAAACATGTGCTCTCGGCGGGTTATGCGCGGTCATTATACATTTGTATAGCATCGTTATGCACCAAATATGATTATTATTAGTATTATTATTATTGCAGGAGAAGTGCCCGCGTCGAAGTTGCTCGCCCGCTGGGTCGAGCTGGTAAAGCAGTGCACGACAGTCAGTCGATTGCACGTCCTGCTCTATGTGTTCGACTCGTACATCGATTGGGACAAATCGACCAAACATCAGGTGAGATATCGAAAATTGATCAACATTGGCGTGTTCCAATAGCGCGAAGTCTTACTCTCAAATTTTCTTCATCAGTAACAGGAAAAGGTTTCTCAGAGGTTTTCCTTGACTGTATCAGTGCTAAAGATAAGTTGGCGTTCTACGGTATACTCTTTGGACTTTTGTTAGTGATTGAAAATTTTTGACGATAACTTGAGTAAATTTGAAGAATCATCCATGGCATATTGCAGAAGTGCCGCACGTGCCGCAAGAAGAAGGACACGGAGCACATGCTGCTCTGCGACGACTGCAACGACGGCTATCACATGTACTGTCTCCGGCCCAAGCTGACGCGAATCCCGCGCGGCGACTGGTTCTGCCGCGGTTGCAAGCACAAGCACGAGCGCAAAGTCCGCTACACTGACGAAGAAGAAGATGAAGATGATGAAGTTGTCGGCTCGCGTCATGAGGACCATCAGAAGAATGGCCGACACACAGCCAATTCCAATCACCGACGCCGCGTTTACTTCTCCGATGATGAGGATGATGATGAGCTGGAAGAGAAGGAAGCCACCCTCCCTACTCGTCGCTCGAAAAGAAATCTTGAAATAAGGTTCGTTGTTTGACAGGATTTCTCGAAAATATCCCTTTCTTTCTTTGTGATCTGTTTTCAAGAAGAGATTGAGCTTTTTCTCTAGAGCGCATTCTTTCATCACCCCGACATTCAGGCATAGGAGCATTTTGTTTATTATTGTTTTAAATTCGCTCTACTTCCATTTTTTCACAAAATTTACACCTCTTCTGGAAAATAAGTCTCAGGAGCCAAATGGCCAAAACTGTTGCGAACGAAATTGAGAGAACCGGCCAGTCAGCGCATTCCCACAATAGCGTTTCCCAGATTTTCGTCAAATTGATTCAGGAGGAGAGAGATAAATTTAACGAAGTAAAATTTATTAGATATGATCCGTTTGCGTGCTATAACCTAATGTGCGCGTTTCAGACAAGTCTCCATACCATTGGTTCGATGCGCCGATGAGCCAAAGAACAAGCGCGCCAAGAGACAACTGGACGAAGAGGACGAACCGTCCGAAATGGAAGAGGTCAGTTTGTTGTATGGTTCATCTTACAGCCGTTGAATGGTTGAAACATTAAGATCACATTAGAGATTTTGATGAGATTATGCATATTCTTAACGCACATGTTGGGAAACGCGCGAATTCGATTGTGCAATACTATTGCGATTACGCTAGGATATTTGACGATAGTCCTTTCGACATCTATTACACTCACCTGATTTAATTCTTTCTAACTTCTTCATTATGTTTCGCCAAAGTTTCCAGACCAATCTACGTTTAATGGCTAACTGCAGCGCTTAAACCTGTCGTATCTGCCGGACTTTGGTGGAATGACATAATTAATAACTCATTTAATTTAAAACTCGCGACGCGCTTGGATCGGTTGTACCTAACTATTGCGATTGTGAAATTGCAAGCGTGGCGACTAGTCAAGAAATTAGAAATGATAAATTACCGCGCTTGTAGCTCTACAATTGCAATAGTTCAATGAAAGAGACCGATTGTTAATAAATCGATGGTTCTGACGGAAGGCGTTTTACCGAATTTCTTCTTTCAGCTGTGCAGGCGGATATTCAAGCAGATTTCGTCATCGCGCGCGTGCTCCTCCTTGTTCGCAGACTTGCCGGAGGGAGTGCCATCGACGCGCTCGCGCAAGCAGCCGGTCATCCATACTCTCGCCGATATCGAGAAGAAGCTCCACTGCTACGCCGTCCTCGACGAGATGTTCGCCGACTTCGCTACGCTCCTCGCTCGCGCCAAAGACACTCTGACGGTTGAGCTTTGTCGGCGTCTTCCTCGCTCCCTTTTTTAACCTTCGATCACTTTCAGAATCAGCCGCGGAAACTGGCCAAGTTGGAGAGCGTCGAGCAGGAGCTGGCCGAGTGCGCCGCGCAATTTACTGATTAACGTGCTCAGTTTGC
>NIUQ01004303.1:0-14229 GCA_002796945.1 Plectus sambesii
ATCATTCGCGATGAGACGCAATTGACGGAGGAATTCGTTCTGTCGATCGAATTTGTCGAACGTCGACGGTTTATTGCTGGTGGATATGGTAGAGCCCATTAGGTACTGTAAGTTGTCAATGACGATGTGTTGAATCCTCGCCGTTTCTACTTGACTGCGAATCGCCTGCAAGTAACCATTTCACCACTAATTTTAACTATTTAAATACCGCTTTCATTATTTATTTTTATTGCTTCCATCAGTTGAATGCATACTATGAAATACAGCGAGAAATTGTACGAATGAGCGATGACGGGGGCGAACAGTTAAGAGACAGAAAACACAAATGATATGATATCAAATAATGAGACTATGACTCGAGTGCCATATCACGGTGGAGATCACCTTACAGTCGGATAATAAACTCTCCTTATTCCTCTCTTCGCTATTTACTTCAACCGTTTCGTTTATTATCACCAAATGGTTAAAATGCTTACATCAGCAACTTCTTTCACCGTTTTTCCGATATAGGCATCGACGTTCATTACGTATAATTTGCCCGACGTTCGTTCGAACTTATCCATCCAAATGTCGACATCCGACTGGTATTTCTGCTGGTGCAGTGGCAACCTGAAATAGAATATTATTGATATAACGATTGCAGTTAGGTCATAAAAAGAAATTACAAGTCTCACCCCGTAAACTGCACTTCCATCCATTTGAGAACTTTTTCGGTTTTCATTTCAAAACTGCAGAGTAAAGTGCGGACCTGAAATAAATGAAAAGTTCAATAAGTAACTGTAAAAAATCAAAATTAAGGAGTCAATCTAAAAACCTGCCTTTGTAAAATACCTGATCTGACAAAATCTAGGCAAATTTAGACACCCCAGTTAGAAACCTAAAATATATAATCTCGTAGATTTTAACAAAATTTTTACTGTTTCGATTTAGGAACGATATCGCGATAGTTTCATGCAATCGATACCATAAGAAGGTATTTTAAGTAACTGCATTTTTGTGTTAACTGATTCACAGCGAAATTACCGTACCCCTTGACTCATGAAGTCTACCATGTTCTCGCACATGAACGTCGTCTTGCCAGAACCCGTGGGACCCGTCAGCGTCGTCAACTCGCCTGGACGAAAACCGATCAAGTAATCGCTGAGCAAGGGGAACCGTTTGAACTGAAAAGCTAATGTTGACAGTTGTTCGCAACAAAGACAAAATCAAATTTTTCTTCGTTTTATTCTACTACAAGCTAAAATTTACGAAACGTCTAGTGAGCTGTAAATCTAGCCTTTCTTTACGAATTATCGTGGAAAGTTCTCTTTCTAATGGTATTTTATCTCTTTTTTCCTCTGTTGGTGCTGTAATTCAGAGATTATCGAAAAAAGGATTGTAACTCGACAGTCTCTACAGCACAACATTTTAAAATTTTATCGCTATCTGGCGAAAGTTGTCTCTCACTTTTGGTCATTTTTTACAATCATGGATCGCAAGCAATCGACTACAATTCGAATCCTATGATCAAAAGCAAATGAACTATGATGCCATCGTAACATAAACATAGAAATTTCACAAAAATCTTGCAAAGATCAAATGACATAAATTTATTTACCTGCGCTATTCCCGCCATTAACTCCTTGTGATTGACTATTTCATTCTTCACTGACTGACGTAAATCAGTCAACTCGAAGATATTTTTGGTTTTCACTGAATCCAAATGGTCGAAAGCTTCTAAGATCGCATCCGGCTTATTTCTCTTGATCAACACAATCGGACGAGCTTTGCATCTGAAATTCAAAAAAACATTTTTCTTCACGCCGCGGTACAATATAATAATTGAGATATAGGAAGCATACAGGACACTGAGGAAGCCAAAAAGTGAACCAAAATAATCCCGCGTCACTTTGCCGCGCACTGAAGCAGTATAAACTTTGAACGAGAGATCATTGTAGTCTATGATAGGGACACCCAAGAGAAAATGCATTTCGAATCGTGGATGCGTGCTAACTAGAAAAGAGAAAAGAATAGAATGACAAACTTGACACGACGGCAACGGTCGACGCCTAGCAGCTCCGCGAACCGCACCGCATATTCCTGGTGAGTGTTCGGAAACCACAGGTAGATTTTTTCAAACTGCTCGAAGTACGGTAACACGCTATGGTCGACCTGAAATTTGCATAATACACTAATACGTTACTGCCATAAAATATTACTGCGGCGAGATAATAATCTGTTCAGATTTACTGAATTGGCTTTATATCAAATAATTTAACTAAAGTTCTACTTCCTGAGCATTCTTTAGTACCAAAAAGCGCACCTCATGGCCTTGTGGAAGTGCCACAGCGATCCTGGCAGTTGCGTCATGAACAGCTAAAGCGTCTTTCTCATTCGTCGTGATGACAATCTCTTTGGTCGACGACTTCACCAAATGCCAACCGAAAAAGCCGGTGAAGTAACTGGGACTAAAAATGAAAGCGTTTTGATAAGCAATGAAATTTAATTTTACATAAAGAACTAGTTTGAAGACAAGAACGCAATATTATGATTTAGCGTCAGGGCGAGATGTGGATATCGGACGGCGGTATAGGCAGTAATTACTTCATTTTAACTCGCTGCGACCTCTATCCAGAGGCGTCCTCTAAACTCTGCGTCACAGCCGTTGCCGAATAAAATTTTAGGATCTAGAATTCCCAGATGTCAGAATTCTCAGATCCCTTGGCTATTTTGCGCATATTCTTACTGGATAATTTCAAATTGCGCTCGTTAAAATTTCACCAGCTGTGACGTGATATAAAGGCAGCCTGCTATTCTACGAGAATAGATTTTAAATCTCTAATCGGTGGATAAATTGATCAATTTCAGCGAGAATGTGACTTACTTTTTGTCCGGATTTTGACTTGCCGTCAACTTGCCACCAGCAGAAAGTCGTACTAGTTGGATGCCGGCGAGTTGCGGTGGCTGATCGTCGCCTTTATCGGACGCACCTCTGTATCGTGGAAAACAAAAGGCAGGTCCGTCGTCGTTCAAGTGGCCACGAACGTTATAATGCGCCAATGTCTTCTTGGGGAGGAATTTCTGAAGGTGATTATTATTTAATTATTTCGCTTCAAATGGACCGACTGATAAATAAACAGAAAGTGCACTTCTATCCGGCGACTATAATCCAAATGTTTGACGAATTAGTTTGGAAGTTTGGTCTCACCACGAATTCGCGTGAATATAAAGCTTTCATATTCAATCTCAGCGTACAATAAATGATTTTCAAAGCGAGTAAGCCCCAGTTACCGTATTCGTTGCAGAAGCTTCTTTATTAAGGAAAAGTTTCGAATACGATATTGTTAAAGAAAGAAACAACAATCTATCAATGAAGTAAGTTATAAATATTATAGTCAACTGAATGCTGCGCGCTGTGCCAAAAATTTGAACAGAAACGACGAGCGACCTACTTCAAAACCATGCATCGTTTGCAATTNAAGTTATAAATATTATAGTCAACTGAATGCTGCGCGCTGCGCCAAAAATTTGAACAGAAACGACAAGCGACCTACTTCAAAACCATGCATCGTTTGCAATTTGGCGAACTTGCTTGCTTGGCTTTCAAGCTCGCCAATAGTCACCGTCTCTTTCCACAACTGATCGACTATAGTAGATTCGTCCGGGTTTCTCGCGGAATTCACCTCATCGCTGAAAATATGACAACTTTATGAGAAACACTACTCACTCCTCCCCTATCTCTCACTCTAGAAAATAGAATGGCCTTTGTTCTTAGCTACGTATGACTAGCTGCTTAACGCTTAGCGAATTATTATAGAAATCGATATGATTCGTAACCTGCTTGTCATGCTCGGCGAAAACAACTTATGATACACTCCTTCAAAGTTGGAAGGAGTGGATGAGTAGTTTTGTTTTTAAGTACAAAAAAAGCCCAAGTAGAAAGATAGCATCAATAAGATCTTGAAGTAGAAATCATTTATACCAGTATACCAGGAACCTGCAGATTTCGACTGATAAAAGCGATTACTGTTATAAACGATTTTAGCCCAGTACAAAACACAGAGAGCCGAAAGTTTGGGATCGGTCTAACCTGACCGTTATAAGCAAATTACCATTATAAGGGACACCACTAAAACCTAATACTACAGTACATTGATTCGGACGACGCTGCCATGACAGCATCCATCAGTTTCTTCTCTGCCACGACCCTTCTTTCCTCCAAGATGACCGCATCATACAATATAGGGTCGACGTCCTCCAAAGGGATTTCTTCATAGTCAGAGATCACCGGCATTTCCGGCAACTTTTCAAGTAGCGCTTCCCTTTTATTCTCATATCGATCCTGAAGAGAAATCAATGGGATATTGTATATAAGAAAACGTATAAGAGGATCGAAGACAGACAGGAGCGGGTTGAAACTTGCCTTGGAATCTACAGATTTCGGCTGTGATAAATAAATATGTTGCATTAATCAAGTTAAAGAATTACAGTAACATGTGATAGAATTGGGCCAGAAATGCGAAACAAATTGCGTCTGCTACTAAATGCTTTCGACTCTCTCTTTGTGTTACTAGGGGGGAGAGGGAATAGATCGGCTTCAGTGTTAATGCACTGCGATCTGGGTCAACTTCAACAAAAAGAGATCATACCAGCGATCCGCATCTGACGCAAGAAATCGAAGCGTTTACGGGAGAGATGAAAGATGTCAGCTTGCCAGTGCACTCGATGCAGTTGGTCACGATGAAACGCTTCTGAAATCAGTCACGGTCGTTAAATAAGGAAACGTTTGCACCGCAAAGTATCGATTAGCTCGCTTATTGATCTTTAATTCGAGTGCATATTGCATTCCCCATAATATAAATTATGGGTTTAAGTAAGGTTTAGGCCAAGGGGAAGTTAAATTTGTTTGAGCGATCTCAATCCGCTTGTGAGGCGGGAACATTGCACTAAATGAAAGAATATATTCACGGGGAGGGGGCAATTTGTAGATAAAAGCAATACAAAAACACACGTAAATATGGGTATCTTTCGACTAGCACGCGTGCAAATGCGATATGCCAAAACGCAAATTAACAAATCTTACCGTATTCTTATAGAATCTATTCCTTCTGTCCAAATCTCGTACAATCTCGGTTCTAGTCGGCGTGCACTCATGGGATGGAATTTCATGAAGCGGCAGTTGAATCGACTGCCGCTTAGGCAGTTTTTCGTTCTCATTTTCTACCGCTTTCCTTCGATCGCCAGCCTTGAACTGATCAATGATGGACGATGGAAAAGGAGGAGGGGTAGGCGGTTCAGCTGCCTTCTCAGTCGATGGCTTCTCTTTTTTGCTCTTCACGCCCCCTCGACTCTTCTTCTTCGCTACTTTCGGCTTTACATCAACCGCGTAGAATACCTCCTTTTCATTTGGGAGGACGGAACAAAAGCTCCTCGGCTGCGAAGAGGCACTGGGGGTTGCGCGGTGGTTCTGGGAAGTTGCTGCAATACTGCCGCTGATTTTCAGCAGCGCGCGTCGGCAGCACATCGCCAACGCCATCTTTGGCTGAATGCCAAAATCTGAAATCGCTCACAAACATCACCCATTTTACATCGTGCTTAGAGGCTTGCTTCGAGTCAAGATCATTCTGCTTTTTCAACTTTAAAACGCATACTATAGATAACATGACGGTATGGTCATGTTACAAAATAGTCAAGTTTCTCTTGCGCGCGTTTAGAAGCTATAACTGGAGAATCATTTTGATTACAGACAGGCGTTAACGGATGGTATATGTAAAACAGCAAGCTTCTTGTTTAAGAATGAGACAATGTCTCAGCGGTTCTCAGAAACCGACGACAGGTTTTTCGATTCTTCGTTAAATTCCTTTTTCAACTGCATTCAACATATTTATTGCAATCCCAGTTGGCACAATTACACCATCACCAACGAAAATCAACAAAACAACAGAACTATAAATTAAAATATTAAACTGATTCAACATTAAAACAAAACTTATCAATATGACAATAGTCAGAGGTATCGGGTCAATCAAAAATCGCCCCTAAACCTCAAATTATGATTTTGAAATCAAATATCAAGCACCAAAGAGCACAACCATTGTCACCAATAACCGTAATTATGAGAAAAAATTCAATATGCATTCCTAGATATCACAAGAATAATTTATAGTTGGAAAGACTGAACACCGCCCACGGCCGTACAACGGTAGAAAGTCGCCTTGCCAGAGTATGCTTCCTGAAAAGAGAAAATAGCGATATCGCCAATCACAGACAAAGAGCAGCAAGCCGACTTCAACAAAGGTGACAATTCTAACATATCCGTGACAGCACTAAACTATTCCGAATGCGCACTAGTAACACATTGACCTACTAATTGTGACATAAGCGTAATGAAAATCCCTTACCTTGATTTTTGCTTCGAGACCGTCGACCGCATCGGCCTGAACCAGGGTGACCGTACAGCCGCCGAAACCGCCACCAGTCATCCGACTGCCGTACACCCCCGGCGAGTCGTTCGCCAATTCCACAAGCTCATCCACTTCGGCGCAGGACACTTTGAAATCGTCTCTGAAAGCTCGATAATTTATGCATACCATTCAATAAAGCTTCATACACGTTTTAAAACATTCTGAATTTTGTAACGCTGAAGTAAATGAATTAATCATCGCTTCATTACAGTTAATTGACAAACTCCACTCACAGTACCGGAATTTTCGAAATAAAATCAACACCTTAGTGACGAGATATAGTAAGCCTTTAGCTTAAGATCAAAATTTAATCACATATCGAGAACGGAGACCCATTACAGCCTGAATAAAGCCGGAAAGTGCTGTTAGGCTACTTAGCGTCGTGTTTAAAAGCGATCAAAATAGCGCAGCATATTATTCCTGCTGCGACTACAAGCGTAGATGAGACATGATTGATCAAATTACCTCAGCGATTGATGACTTTGTTTCATCAGCTCGCCGAAAAAGGCCAAATCGTTGGACAGCAGAGCGGCGGCGGCTTGGTCGGTACGTTCGATCTCGCTGACAACGTGTCGCGCGCGTTGATAAGCGACTTCATCCAAGCGCGACTTCTGGTCTAAAACATCTTCATGTTCTCTTGAGACTATAATTGAAGAATTCGAACAAAAAGAAATCATTTCACTGTCTCAGAGGTATTCTCATTTACAAAACGGTCGAGCTACCTAGCAATGGGGTAATCGCTTTGAAAATCGATAAAGTTTATTCCGATTAAAGACTTATTCAACAAGCAATGGCGCCAGCTGTTTTAGTGCGCGCAAGAAATGAATCGCGATAATAAAAGGACTGGAGAAAGATCATGAAGAATTATCGCAGTGCAATGATTAAATTGTAATATAATGGCCGTTATAACCTACCGTTCAAGTCTTGGAGGGAAACGTCGCGAAGAGAGGCCTGGCCGAGAGTTTTGGCCGCTTCTTCGACCATGCGTCGTCTTTCAGGGTATTCGGAGCCGGTCAAATTATGCTTGACATTGCTGTTTATCACGAGTACAACTGCGCGCGGATCTCTAAGCGGCACAGACTGGTATGTAAGAGATCTGCAAAAGTACGCAGTTTATAGAAAAATAGTCGATACAGTACGTCGAAAAGGGAATACGCGGACGAATTCAAGTGCGTGTTAGGAGAACTTCTCCTCGTTAATAACGCATTAAGTGAGAGTCACATAGGTTCGTAGTATTAAGAGAAAAAGTCAAAGGGAAATCAGGGAATAAGGAAAATCTGCGTTAACCGAGCTATTGCTTATCGATTTCTTGTCATACAATGTGTAAGATTTTAGCTTTTTCCTCCCGATGCGATAATTTTATGCGAAATTCTTGACTTAATGAATGATATTAATGCCGTAGCTATGTGATTACCGCTTTTATTTAAAGTAAAATGCGCTGGAATAGTTATTCTTGTCAAACTGACCTGCAGTCAATTTTCAGCGCGTGTTCGTTTTGAGCGAGCGTGACGATAAACTGATCCATAATGCCGCACGGCATATTGGCGTAGTCATGCTCTGCCTTCTGACACAATCGAGCGCAGTCTTCTTGGCTGAAATTTCAGCGTTCAGTCGTTAACCTTGGTAGAATTTCAGCGTCATAGCATAGAGAAACATTGCTAAATTAAGGAAAACAGCAAGATGCGGTAATAAACGGATTGCATCATCTCTTACTAAAGGGAAAGGATTCGTAAATACTTTCGGTCGCGGCTAGGGCAGCCTCCCACGCATATGAATGGTTCAAGTAAAGAGTTATGTCGAGAATGTCCCTCAACCCGAATAACTAATTGTAAACTTAAAGAACGAAAAGCTAACGACACGAGTATGCCCATAAAAAAGAGCAGCACAAACAACTGCAATAATTCACCTCAAATTGTCCGCGTCTTTGCCGGCCATAGCTCGCAAGACGGCTAAAATGGCCACCTCCAACGCAGCCGAGCTGCTAAGACCACCGCCTACTGGCACAGTTGAATCGATGACTATGTCAAAGTCTTCCGTCTTCGGATACAGGGCAGCCACGCCCCGAATATATGTGCTCCATGAAGGGTAATCGTCAGAGTTGCGATCGTAGGGCGCGCTTATGGTCGTTTCTTCTTCGAATACTAATGAAATAACTCGGCTATATCCTCTTTTTGGCACTTTTCGAGCGACAACCACTGTGTATAGGGGAATTGCCTGAAAAACTACCAATATCAAGTTCTTATTAGTTTATTTGAATAGAACTGAGCCTCTAAATATTCAGCTCTAGTTGAGAATGTTAAACAGAAATGAAACCAACCATCGGCATAACGAAGCCATCACAGTAGTCGACATGTTCGCCGATCAAATTGACTCGACCAGGGGCTACAGCGGCATGCGTTGCTTTCTCGCCGAATTTCTTCAGAAATACATCTTCGCAATTTTTCAAGAGTTTTTGGACAGCTTCATTCTTGCGAATATCACAGATCGGTGACGGAATGGTGGACATGGTCTTTGGAACAACTGAAATAAACGAAATCTCGAATGAATACACTAGATTCGTACAAGTATACAGCATCAAACATTTCAAGGCTTTAATGATGAGAGAAACATGCCATGTGACAGTATAAGATATCATACCGCTATTAAATAAACAAGATTAGCATAAAATCAAAATATTTGAGAATACTTACTGACGCAATGTACGACTGTCTTTCAGAATAATAAGTCAGAAGTAACTGTAGCTGACTGCTTGATTAGTAGTGTGCTAAGAAACAAGAGTTCTATCAGGAATCACTAATAGCTAATAAACCTATAAAAATGTTGCTTTCCGAAGCTTTTAATTAAACGCCATTCTTTTATTTAACCGCGAACTGGACCGCTGCCAATTCCCTACGAATCCGGCTAGTCCTGAGAAGAAATCGGTGGAGAATACGGTAAAATTGCACCAATAACTGTCCACAATTGCACGTACGACTCACGTACAGTACAAAGCAACTTCCTTGTCCACAGTTGAAAAGTACTCGAGGATCCGTGTTAAGCAAGTATTAGTGTCGTTTTATTTGTAGCTTAGGCTGGAGCTAGAGTATGGGGATGGTGAGAGCCTTCCTCCCTGTTGCATGTATAAAAGCGTTCACTTCTCATATGGTGCAAGAAACGCACCAAAATTATCTCACTAAGACATCTATTAGCAGAGAAACTAAGATTTAACCAACAGTTGGTATTATTTGCATTATCAGCAGATGTAGGACAACTGCATTGAGATGGTTGCGTATTCCTAATAAAATTTTAGTGGTTAGATTTGTTGCATTCTTTTGACAGCGGAGAAACATATGATTCTATATTCTTTTGTGCTGCCTTCACACTATGATTGCGAATGTGTTTGTTGCAGACGTGCGGGGCATCAAATCGCTTCAGTCATTCCGAGCGAGAGAATTGGAAATGAGTCTCACAACTCGAGCATTCTCTCAACTGCAGGTACGTTCGTTCTCCAAGTTTCATTGAAAGACCACGATCTGTCATTAGAGTTTTTTTATGAAGATTTTGCCCTCTGATGTAATTAGTTAAAGAATAATTAATATCACCAATATATGAACGATAATTTCAGCTTTAGCGAAATTGACTTTCAACTTGATTTCAGTGACATTATCGACTAGAATTGCTGTAGCCCAATCATAAAGTACAGAAATCGATTTCGCAAATTAGTCATTTTTGCTCTACAAAGCATAGAATATATAGCTTGATTAGTGCTTGAATATAGCGAAATTAACAAAACCACTGGATTTACACGCTTAATTTGTCATCGAGTCTCCATAAACAGAGACTGAATGGCTATTTTCAGGCGTCATGCTTGCAAAAGCAAGCCCTGCGACGGTGCTCGATTGCGCACACACTCCAGGTGCAGCAACGAATCGAGGAGACGCGCAAGAAGGCGGAACTCGGTGGCGGACAGAAGCGCATCGATGCCCAACACAAACGGGTACCATTCCTTTCTAGCATTCATTTCAACCCTAAATTTTAACCTTTTTTGACACAAAATTGCTTTCTGAACTTTATTATACCGGTAAATGGGGGATCGGCGGATTTTGACCGCTATAAGCTAAACCGTCAAAAACGATTTCTACATCGAACTGTTTTCTGCCGGATGAATGTGCAAGATATCCCATTAAAAACGTGTACATCTTGCATTCTAGAATTAAGGAAATTATGTATATAAAATTATGATGAGCAAATCGTATAAATTAAATTCGCCGATTTTAGGGAAAGCTGACGGCTCGCGAGCGAGTACAGATGCTATGTGATCCGGGTACATTCAAGGAGTATGACATGTTCGCCGAGCACACCTGCGTCGATTTTGGAATGGAGAAGGAAAAGGTACTGTGCTTTTTAGATTGCTTATGACAATCTAATTACGTTCCAGATTCCTGGTGACAGCGTCGTTACTGGTCGCGGTCAGATTTCTGGTCGAACTGCCTTTGTTTTTAGCCAGGTAAATTGAAATGTCATATTTGCTTTGGTACGAATAAGATGCTATAGTTTTTAAAGCTTCATCAGAGTTTAAGTCTACTTTTTTTCTATGTAGCCTACCTTTTTATTCCCACCTACAATTCTGGCTATTGAATTCATTCCAAACACTGCACATCATTGATCTAGAGCATTCATACATACGTATGATATCCAGAGCAGCAGTTTAAAGCTAGTGGGACATTAGAAAATTTGCATATCGTACCATAACTATGCAAGCACTTCTTTTCAGGACTTCACGGTGTTTGGAGGAAGTTTGTCGAGTGTTCACGCAAAGAAAGTGTGCAAAATTATGGATGACGCCATGAAGGTCGGCGCGCCCGTCATTGGTCTGAACGACTCCGGTGGCGCCCGCATCCAGGAGGGCGTTGAGTCCCTCGCCGGATACGCCGACATCTTCCTGGTTCGTTCGCTTCACTCGTTTATTAGGAGCTAACTATTTTGAGGGGGACTTTGCTCGCCTCTTGCTCAAAGGAATGTACTGCATTACGCTTTCAGCTGTTTGACAAGGCTGATTAGCGGTCGGTTTATTATCATGCAAACTTATATGATTCACAGCTAGCTTGTCATACGTAACTTTCAGTAATATATTGTAGATTCCTTTCAGCCAAGGGTGAGCGGAGTTCCCATTTAACCAACATTGCTTATTTTTTCGATTGCCTGATGTATTAAGACGAGGCGGCTTTGATCGCGATCGCGCTTTTAAAGTTTACAATTCTTATTGGCGTTATTAGGAGCTTAAGGGACAATTAGTATTTTTTAATCGGTTTTGCATCCGAAATCTTCCGCAAGGTCTTCTTACCAGTGCCGAAAATTTTGCGACTTTTACTAACCCGTTGCGAATTTGTTTAATACCAGTGTTTGGTCAGAGAAGTGCTACGCGGTTTCAATATAGCTAGATATGCGGTGTACCTCCTGCACAGCATAAATACTACACTAAACGAATACAATTAGTCTTAAGTAATCAAATTAAGCATTGAATACCGTGATCGTAGCGTAGTAAAGTGAGGCAAGGGAAAATGAACGTGCAAAATGGGAAAATAAAGGCATTTGCGGCAGTTAGTTTATTTCGTCTTTATAGGACCCATGTATAGCTTTGTTGTACCTGCAAAATGGGCAGCTCTACATATATTTCATTCATGCAATACAATTTTTGCTGAATACTATAGAACTATATGCCACTTTCGCAATGACATCCCATTCAAAGAGTACATTATCCATATTGATATAACATGGAAAAGATCCTCTTTGCATTGAAAATTGTGCTTGCTAATGTGAAAATAGTATATATGCGTCCTTAGCCGATGCAAAGATGCCTTATAACGTACTAAGCGACAAAAATGTATAGTGACAAGATGCATTTTCAGCGAAACGTGCTGTGTTCGGGCGTGGTTCCTCAAATCTCCCTGATCATGGGTCCGTGCGCGGGCGGTGCAGTCTACTCTCCTGCTCTGACGGACTTCACATTCATGGTGAAAGACTCTAGCTACTTGTTCATCACGGGTCCCGACGTCGTCAAGACCGTCACCAACGAGGATGTCACTCAGGAGGAACTTGGAGGCGCCAAGACCCATACTACCGTTTCTGGTTAGCATATTCGCGCTCTTATACACTTGAAACGCAATATTGCTCAGTTTTGCGAATCCCCGCTAAAATTCAGTGCTTAGCGTTTTGCTGTTTATTGAATGTTCAAGTAGAGAATCAATTGCAATTATTGACGAATATGGAATGGCTTTTCGCTGTCGACAGTGACGTCTTTAATAGCTTATTTTGACTGACTACAATGCGTTGCTCATTCTCTTCTTACTGGTCGAAATATTATAAGCATAAAGTTCCTATCTAGTTAATTATCGTAAATATACTTGAACTTTGCATCACTAACAGTACTTTCATCATCGCATTTAACCTTCAACCGTCATTCCATTTGATCTATTATTTATTGAAGGAGATGTGTAAGTTTCAATTAATTTCATTCAATTTAAGGCGTTGCGCACGGCGCGTTCGATAACGATGTCGAGGCGTTGATGAGCATTCGAGAACTGTTCAACTATTTGCCGCAGTCGAACAAGGACCCAGCGCCCGTGAGAGCGTCGGACGATCCCTGGTAAGATACCAAACAGTTTAATTTTTTAACTTTGCAAAAACTAAATGATACCGTCATTCATCACAATTCGTTACTCTCGCATTCAATTTCGTTAAACTAGCGTTCTTATTCTGTGATGATGAAGTCTGGTGTATGGCGGTATAATTTTCTATAATTAAATTAATTAAATTTTGTGTCAAATTGGGACGCGTGCGTATTGAAGGGATCGCGAAGTGCCATCGCTGGACACCGTAGTGCCGCTGGAGTCGACGGCCGCTTACAACATGAAGGACGTTATCCTGGCGCTCATTGACGAATCTGACTTCTTCGAGATCATGCCCGACTACGCGAAGAACATCATCGTCGGCTTCGGACGCATGAACGGCCGATCCGTCGGCATCGTCGGCAACAACCCCAAAGTCGCCGCAGGTTTGATGCTCTTTCCGCTTTACAGCTACATTTGAACAATAATTTGAACATGCTATATATTGTTACCTCATTTCGCGAATGATACGGTAACTCAAGATTTATTTAAAAAATCATTCCGAAGTTAGTTGTTTTCCATCACTTCCGCTATATTTCGAATTGCGTTCGCGTAAGAGTTTTAGTTGACGGTAACCTTCATTTCTGGTGTTTAGGATGTCTGGATATCAATTCGTCGGTCAAGGGCGCGCGCTTCGTTCGGTTCTGCGACGCATTCAACATTCCTATCATCACGTTGGTCGATGTGCCCGGCTTCTTGCCTGGTAAAATAACTCTTTCGCATCGTGACGTTCTTTTACCATTTCTTCATTTTCGATAAGCTTAGTGGCTGTTTGATGAATCAGAGCGACACTATTGCAAGCAATACCTCGCGATCATTTACAACCGACTTACCTCGATAACTATGAAAACTTTCTTCTCTCAGCTTGAAATGAATATTTTGTATCTTAGTGCGCCGTTCATATGTCGTCATAATGAGCTCTGACAGGGCGAATCAACACGTTGTGGCTATCGTTCATATATTAATCTATTATTTATTGACTCTGCTCTAACGAACATAAAATGAACACTAAATGGGCCGGTTTCACATCGCGTACTTTAGCTAAAGTCGTACTTAACGCCTATCCTTTATCATTGCGTAAAGTCCGACTTTAGTTAAAGTACGCGATATGAAACCCGCCAAATGTCGCACTCAAACAT
>NIUQ01004304.1:0-14687 GCA_002796945.1 Plectus sambesii
AACGGCGTGTTGGAGCGGGGATTTGTTTGGGTTCTCGAGCGCGCGAGAGAGCGGCGATAGAACCGACCGCTCGCCGTCGAGACACCAAGCAAAGGCCATTCAAGAACATTATCAAAGTATAATGTGACTGCCTATATTTTAACATTTAATCGACTAACTGTTTTGAAGCAAACCATTTCAAGTTTACTAAAGTTGCTCTCAATTAGAAACTTGGTAATAATTGACAATGGATCAAGTTACTATCCATTACTTGAATATTTGAAATTCCTGGAAAAAAAATGGCGCTTCAGTGTACTATTCTATGAAACTGTCAGATGTTGATGACCTTAACCATATTTCAGATATCATTGAAAGTCATAATGCGAATGGGCCGGTGGTGTAGTGGTCTACAGCTTTGCTCATCCGTCCCAAGGACGCGGGTTCAATTCCCGCTGAGGGCGGCCCTCACCCAACCAAGGTGCTCATCCCTCTGCGGGTCGGGGAATTGGTAGCAGCTAAGCTGCGAATTTACCGGCGACAGGCCCTCGCGACAGGCCGGCCGATGCTTTCTCCGTCGCATCAACCATGGCTCAGTGTCGCCTCGCGACTACGGGCCATAAGCGCGGACCCCGCCACACTGCGGGACAACCGCTGAAGCGGACACCGCGAATAGCGGTACAAACGCTGAGGAAAAAAAAAAAAAAATTGAAAGTCATAATGCAATCACATCATGCGATTATTACATTGTCACAGATCCCAATGTGGATATAGATGGTTTCCCTGAAGATTTTTTTGATGTTGCCGCCGAATTTTTGAATAAATTTGAAAACATTACTACTGTAGGACCAATGCTACGAATCGATGATATACCATCTGAATTTCTTTGTCGTGAACAAATCTGGTGGTATGGCCTAGAATTCTGGACTAAAGTTCCTTCTAAAATAATCATTCTTAATAAAGAAATTAATTTCATTTCACATATATAGATACAACGTTTGGCTTTATACGAAGAAATACTACCTTTAAAAGATATTTGAATGGAGTACGCCTCTATCAACCTTGCGATGCAAAAGTATTGGACTGGTATATGACTCCTGATAACATTCCAGAGGATCAACAATATTTTTTCAATACAACAAATAGGAATATATCACACAATTGTTCACCTGACGCTGCTAAAAATCAAAAACACCTAGTCGCAATTGGTCACAGTCAAAAACTGGATTTTTCGCAATAAATATACTTAGTTAAGCAGGAGGATTTCTATAATCTGACAGTATTAAAGACAAAGCTTCCAATATAGAAGAGAATTTTTCCAAAATACCATGCCATAGTCATATATTTTATATTTATACAGGGTGTTCAAAAAAGGATAATGGGGTTATTTTTGAAAGAAGACTATGAGTCACTTCTAACTACCTACTGCGAAGGGTAACCCTGGGGTGGGCCTTCAAATCGCGGAGGTGGGTGAGAACTGCTACCTTAACGTGTACCTGATACAGGCAAAAAAATTAGCGTCACCACTTTCTTTGTTCTCTAAAGCGCAGAATGTGCGCATAGCGGCCGAAGTTCGTTGGAAAATGTTCTCCATTCAGAGACGCATCGACTGATACCGTGAAGTTTGCATATACTCTCAAAGTAACTTCGCGGCGGGACCCAACATGTTGACTTCATTGACAGGATGTGGCAAATCGACATTTTTCGCTTTTTTTGCAATCCTCCTCACTCTTTTGCATACTTTTCTTGTTTTTCATGTCATTTGTGGGCAAATAGCCCTTAATGACTGCATTTGCGTCAATTTTATCCAAGTTTTACTAAAAGTTGGTCACAATAGCTGCATATCAGCACCATAATTCTGGTACATTTGCTCATCGTTTTTCAGTAAAACTTGAACAATATTGACGAAAATTTCTTCATTAAGCGCTGTTTACTCACAAATGGTATCGAAAACAAGAAACGCATGCAGAAATTTCAGAAAAATTGCAAAAAAAACGGAAAAAACGATTTGCCACAAACCATCAATGGAGTCAACATGTTGGGTCCCGCCGCGAAGTTACCCTGAGAGTATCTGGGGACTTCAAGATATCAATCGATGCGTCTCTAAATGGCAAACATTTTTCAACGTGTTCCGGTCGCTGCGCGCACATTCTGCGCTTCAGGAAACAAAAAATGTGATATTTCCGGAAAGTGGCTACGCAGTTTCTTTGTCAGTAGCAGGTACACGTTGAGATAGCAAATCTCACCCACCCCCGCGATTTGAAGGCCCACCCAAGGACTTTACTTCGCAGTAGGTAGTTAGAAGTGACTCGCTGTCTTCTTTCAAAAATAACCTAACTATCATTTTTTCGCAACACCCTGTATATACAGGGTGACCCAATAAAGCGCCATTTTTATCTTTTTGTTGTACATGGTGCTCATAAAGTAACGATACAATCTGTTTTTTGAATAAATTGGCCCTAAATAATCCAAATGAGCTGAAAATTTGCAATAATAATCCAGGACGATGAGAATATTTTAGAAAAAAGAATTGATTCCCGGACAAAAGGTCGAGATAATTTGGTCGAGGTAAAAGAGGTCGAGGAGAAAAAAGGTCGAGGTCTGGAATATGGAGAATTACTTAGAAAACATCACATATCAAGGGGATATTATTTGTACTTAATAATGTTGAGACTTCACAATGCAGGAAAGCCATGTCGCGCGTTAATACCTCGCATTTACCGTATGCTGCGCTGCTTTAGAAGTTATTGCCACATCGAAGTCAAATAAGCATGATGAAGTAAGCGTGGAAAATCGGAAATATGGCGGTATAATCAAAAATTCAAATGTAGCGCATGAGTAATGGGCGTCAACCCGCAGACAGGGATGCCAGGTCGAAAATCGTTTTTTAAGACAAATTTTTTGAAATTTAAGAATTTTTTAAGACAAACGCTTCCAATTTAAGACAAAATTTAAGACAGAATACAACATCGTTTTTTGAGACTTTCTCGATATTTCTTTTTATATGAAAAAGAAGAATAGGCTTTAGTAGTAACAACTGATCTCCAAGAAAGACAAATTGATGACAAGATAACCGTAACTTTTCAGCGAATGACAAAAATTAACACGTTTGCCTGCCCCATTTTTTGTCTTAAATTTTTTTGTGTCTTATAAGATTTAAGACAGAGCACCTAAATTTAAGACAAATTCTTAAATTTAAGTGAATATGGTAAGCCTGTCCGCAGAGTCACTGGTAAAAAAGCAGTCAATCGGCAGCAAAGGATACGAACAACAACAATTTAAAAGTAACAGACGACTTAATTTAACTGATTACGCATTAGTTTTGTTAAGCTGGCATTGGTAGTTCTACCTTTGAAATCTAAGCGCCTCGACCATTTTTTCCCTCGACGTTTCTTCTCCTCGACCTCTTTTCCCTCGACCATTTTTCCTCTCGACCCTTTTGCCCCTCGACCATATTTTACCTCGACCAAATTAACTCGACCTTTTTTACCTAGGCGAAAAGAATTATTGAATTTGGTTAGCGTATTGTTGAGATATAGCCCATAAAAAGCACAAACTTATTTCAAAGCAAACTGCATGCGACGCGTGCGAGTAAATTCATGGGTGAGGTTGGCAAAAACAGATTTTGGATAATTTAAGGCTAAGAAACAATAAAAATGTGAATTTTTTTTGCTTCATTGGTTTAAAGCCTAAAATTATCGAAAATTTTCTCCTGCCGAGCTCACCCATGAATTCACCCGCAAGCGTCGCACGCCATTTGCTTTAAATGAGTGTATACCTTTTACGGGGCTATATCTCAACAATGCGCTGACCAAATTCAATAATTCTTTTTTCGGAAAAATCCACATCGTATCTAGATTATCTATGCAAATATTCAGCTCTATTGGAATATTTAAAGTCCAGTTATTCAAAAAACAAACCCGATCGTTACTTTATGAACACCCTGTATCACAGGAACCACTGGACCAAATAACGTCGAAATTCAACTGGATATGTATCTTTGTATTCTAAATAGTGTGTTAAAATTTTTCAGCGATCGGTTTTCCTGATAGTTATACGAGCAATTTATTTGAAGGGATCCAAAAATCTGGATTATAACACGATTTTTACACGATGAGCCATAAATAACGATATGCGTTTGATGACATATAACTCTGATGATACGCAACCAAACTGAACGCGGTTTTCTGCATCTTTTAGAACTCTCTTTAACTTTGATTTTCTTTTTTTAATCTTTAACATTGGTCCTTTAATGCCATTTTATGTCAACTTAAAGAATGCAAAACACTTCACGCACAGGGGCCTCTTTCATAAAACTGTTGCAATTGCAACTGCAATTCCGCAACTGCAACAGTTGCAAGAGGAATTCCGCAATTTCCTGTTTCATAAAGCTTTTCGCGACTCTGCAACTACAAACCGCAATTCCGCAAGTCCGCAACAATCTTAAAAGCGCATTTAAATTCAAATGTGGCCACGCTGACGGCAACAAAAAAACTACACATTTGCTGTATCAGTAACACCTGCAACACGGTGCTACTTTTGGTCTCTCATACTAATATATAGCATGCACTATGTGAAGACATCTAATAGTGAGCAAGGATTTGGAAGAAGGGTGAATTCATCACATTCACAGTATTAAGTCGTAGAGCTTTCTTGCCAACGTAGCTAAAGGAGTCTTGAAATAGTGAAACTATTCACTTCATGCCGTAAACAAAATATAGTCGTCTACTTGGAACGAATGCCTCAATAACTGTGAAATCGTCAGTAAGCTATCCAAAGTATTACAAATAGTTGACTATGCAATATCAATGTGAGCCATAGTTGCAAATTTTTTCGTTCTCTAATCGTCAACTCATGGTAAACCGACATAAAGGTACTACTCAAGATGGTCTATTTCGTCTAGTCGTCATTTTAAACATCAATA
Source organism: Plectus sambesii (assembly GCA_002796945.1). Lineage (NCBI taxonomy): Eukaryota > Metazoa > Nematoda > Chromadorea > Plectida > Plectidae > Plectus > Plectus sambesii. The sequence goes on from NIUQ01004304.1 coordinate 4,901, forward strand.
CTTGTGATACAGTGGATACGCAACAGAAGAAAGTGCACATTTCGTATTCAATAGACTATTTGAGATAAACCACTACCCTTGATACATTAATACACGACTAATGTGATATAATGATTCTTCGTTTTAATAAAAACTTCGCTTGATAAACCTGATAAACGGCGGTATAAGGGATGTTGTACTATCTCAGTACTTGTTAACTCATTATATAATGATACACCTGATACACGTGATACACGGTGATATAAGAGAAATTGAGCTCTTCCAGTTGTCGTTAGGTTATGATACACATGATACACCGATGCAATGATACACGTGATACATATGATACACCTGATACACGGTACTAAAAGGGATATTGTACGATTCCAGTTGTCGTTTACTGATGATACGCCTGATGCACCGATGCAATGATACACTTGATACACATGATACACCGATGCCTTGCTTGACGTGATACACCGATGCCTTGATACACGTGATACACATGATACACCGATGCCTTGATTGACGTGATACACCGATGCAATGATACACATGATGCAAATGATACACGTGATACACGGTGGTATACGGGATAGTGCGCTATTCCAATTATCAGTAACTGATGATACACCTGATACACCGATGCAATGATACACTTGATACACCTGATACACGGTGATATAAGGGATATTGAACTATTTCAAATGCCTTTTATTGATGATATTATGATTCACCTGATACATATAATATATGGCCATATTGAGGAAATTGCGTGCTTCAGTTGTATTGGTATATTGGTAAAGAGCAAGTTAAATTAGAAACATGGCTGAAGAGACTGAACTTTTCACATCGCGAGTGCAACTTTAACTTCTTTACGGTATTTCGTTAGAGGAGACGAAGATACAGCTCTGATTTATGATGCCTAGCTCAGTATTCAGTAACAGGCAAGTAAATCAGTTACGATACAAAGCCTATCAATTGTTTAAGACTAAGCAAATAAAATTAAGCATCAGACATTTGTGATGTACCACTGTAGTAGCACATTTACAACTGAAGGTGCCATACGTATACTCTAAATTCATACACTGCATAACATTGCATCAAAGAGCGTTGCTTGTTCTGGTTTGAGGCTAATGGTCGCACTCTAGAATGTGAGGCGCAGCGTCTGCTAAGTATTTACTAGAGCGATCACGCTTGAGTTTAGTGAAGCGCAGTGCTCGTTCAACGTGAAGTGCAGTAGTCTTAAAACTTGCATGAGGTGAAGCGTTTCTTCACCATAAATACAAAAACGTTTCATTGCTATGACATGAGGCGCAGTACTTAATGAATGTAAAAATGAAATAGCGGCATGACGGCAAAATGAGGCGCAGTGTTTGTTAAACATTCTGTACGATGCACCTACTAGAGTTGTGTGAGGCTCAGCATATATTATCCATATGAATTAAACAGTCGTGTTACAGTGACGTGAGGAGCGGTGCTCGTTCTACAGATGCTAACATGATTGTGCTGAAGCTGTGTTAGGCGCAGCGTTCATTGTCTGCAGTAGTAGAAAAGTCGCATTGAGGTGAATGCCCGACATTTCTGAAACGCGAATAAGAATACACGCACTACAATTTTGTAAGCTGCGGTGCTCGTTTCATAGATACTAAAGTAACTGAACTGAAGTTGTGTGAGGCGCAGCGCTTTTCGTCCTCAAATATAAAATGGCCGCCTTATAGTAAAATGAGGCGCAGCGATCGTACAACATGTGGTATAGTATTCAAAGTGCTGTAGTATGAGGCGCAGCACTTATTGACCGCAGAAGTCTAATAGTCTCATTAAGGTAGAATGAGGTGCAGCGCCTATTAAGCGTTAATAACGGTGCTTGAACTACAACTGTGCCAGGCGCAGTGCTCGTTCGACACAGATTAACGCCATTGTATTAGAGTTGTGTGAGACGGAGCGCTTCTCGTCCACAAGGATTAAACAGTGCTTTGAGGTAGGAAGAAGCGTAGCACTCCTACAGCACAAAAGTTCTGTGAGGCGCAGCGTTCAGTTTAGATAAAAGTGAAAGAAATGCATCAAATCGAAATGAGGGGCAGCGTTCGTTCGACATGTAGAATGAGTACTCGGACAGGAGTTGTTTGAGGTAAAGCGCTTCTGACCACAACTGTGAAATTGACGCGTAAAGTTGAAATGAGGCGCAGCGTTCTGTAAATATGAAATGAAATAGTGCCATTAAAGCAAAATGAGGCGCAGCACTCGTTCAACACTCTATCTTATTACGCCCGCAAACATAGTGAGGCGCAGCGCTTCTCGTCCTCAAATATAAAATGGCCGCCTTATAGTAAAATGAGGCGCAGCAATCATGCAACAAGTGGTATAGTATTCGAGGTGCTGTAGTGTGAGTCGCAGCACTTATTGACCGCAGAAATCTTATAGTCTCATTACGATGAGTGGAGGTGCAGCACACCTTAAACATAAGCAAGACTTCTCTCACTGCATTTTTGTGAAGGGTAGTGCTCGTTTCATAGATACTAAAGTAACTGAACTAAAGCTAAGTGAGGCGCAGCGTTTTTCGTACGCAAAAATAAAACAGTCACATCACGGAATGAGGCACATCACTCGTTGGACCGATACCAAAGTACTTGAACTAAATTTGTGTGAAATGCAGTGCTTATAGTCAACAAGAACTATAGAGTCGCACTGAGGTGTAAAGAGATGCAACCCAATACCGTGCAAGAATAAAATAGCTACACTACAGTAAAATGAGGCGCAGCGTGCGTTCTGCACATTAGACTTCGTTACTCTCACTGGAGCTGTGTGAGGCGCAGCACTCTGCGATTATAAAAGTAAAATGGTCGCATTAAGGTGAAGTGAGGCGCAGCGCCGCTTCTTCAACGTTCAATCACGTTACACGTATTAAAGTAGCGCGAGGCGCAGCGCTCGTTCTTCAGGTGCGAGCATAACTGCATTAAAGTTGTGTGAGGCGCAGCGTTCCTCCTCCGTAAACATGAAATAAATTACCATGTTGAAGTGATGTGAGGCGCAGTGCTTCTCGACCACCCATATGGAACGGTCGCAGTACAGGGAGGTGAGGCGCAGCATTTATTAGAAATATATTATTCATACCGCAGCTGTTTGAGGCGCAGCGCTCATTAAACGCGTAAAGCAGCAGTCACGGTAAGGTGGTGTAAATCACAACCCTGCTTGCATGTAAAAACAATGTAGTTGCATTACGCTGACATGAGGTGCAATGCTTCTTAGACTTGAGCACTAGTGCTCGCGCCTAAACTTTGTGAGGCCAGCATTCATTCAATGAGCACTGAAGTAATCGCACTGCATTTGTGTGAGGCGCAGCGTATCTCATCAGAAAACCTAACGTAGATCATCAAATTGAAGTAACGTGAGCCGCAGCGCTCGTTCGGAAGACGCGAACATGCTTGCACTACAATCTTGTGAGGCGCAGCGCTCGTTCAGTTAATAATAAAGTATCGCACTGAATTTATGTGAGGCGCAGCGTTTATTCAACATTGCGCTACATTCCGCTCGCTAAAGTTGCCTGAGGCGGAGCGCTTATCATCCACCAAAAGAAAAAAGTTGGATGACTGTGACGTGAGGCGCAGCTCTTCTACAACACGAAGGTAAAACAGTCACACAACGATATGAGGCGCAGCGCTCGTTCGACATTATATGCTAAATTACTCTCACTAACGTTCTGTGAGGCGCAGCATATTTCGCCCATATTAATTAAACAGTCATGTCGCAGTTGTGTGAGGCGCAGCGCTCACGCATCACATTAAACAGCGATTGGATTGCAATTGTATATGACGCAGCATTTATCTTCTGCACATATGGAACGGCTGTATTACAGAGGCATGAGGCGCAACCCTCTTACAGCAACGAAACAAAAGAGTTTCATTACGGTATGAGGCGCAGCGCTCTTTGAACATATTGTAGTACAGCGCACGGATTACAGTTGTTTGAGATAAGCGTTTATGACTACAGCAAAGAAATAGACTCATAAGGATGAGATGAGGTCCACCACTCTGTGAATATAAAAATTAAAAAATCGCATTTAGTCGAAGTGAGGCGCAGCGCTTATTCAACATTCTATCACGTTACACGTATTAAAGTAGCGTGAGGCGCAGCGTTCTTATAACACAGAAGCTAAGTACTCACTTAGCAGTTCTATAAAGAGCAACAGTCATTGAATGCGTAAAGCGGCTACTTCGCGAAGACGCTATTAGCACAACACTATTTTCAAGCAGACAAAACTAGTAAAATTTCAGTGACGTGAGGCGCGGCGCTTTCCGTCCTCAATACGTAATAGTTGTATTATAGTGCTGTGAGGTGCAGCGTTCGTTATACAGGTAGTGTACTCCATGCACTACAATCCTGTAAAGCGCAGCACTCGTTTAATGTACACTAGAGTAATTGCACTGAAGCTGTGTGAGGCGCAGCGTTCCTCATTTGCAAAAATGAAACAGTCGCATTAAGGTGGAATGAGGCGCAGCGTGCATTAAAAATGTAGTATTCTAACCGCGGTTGTTTGAGGCTCAGCACCTATTACGCGCAAGAATGTAATAGTGCGGTTATAGTGATTGAAGATGCAACTATCGTTTAGCACTTAGTCTGCTGTATTTACTACCACTATGTGAGGGTATTCCAAAGTAATTGCACTGCATTTCTGTGAGGCACAGCGTTTCTTTACCGTATTTATAGAACAATTGGATAACTGACATGGTGCAGCCCTCCTTCAGCAAGAAAATAAGAATCCCATTACGGCATGAGGCGCAGCGCTCGTTCGACTGATACTCACATAGCAACACTAGTTATGTAAAACGCACTGCTTATCATCAATTAGAACTACAGAGTCGCATTGAAATGTAATGAGGCGCAGCCTAATACAGTACGGGAACGAAAGAGCCAGACTACAGCAAAGTGAGGCGCAGCGTTTGCTGAAGATAATGCAACATTATGCTCACTATATCTGTGTGAGGCGCAGCGCTCGTTCGACAGCTGCTAACACAGTTTACTGAAGCAGTGAAAGGCGCAGAGTTTAAACTTTGCTAGAATAAAAGAGTTTCATTCAGGTGAAGGCCCTGCATTGCTGAAAGGAGAACAAGAGAACTTGCACTACAATATTTTGAGCGCAGTGCTTGTTCGACAGATGACAACATGCTTGCACTAAAGCAATGTGAGGCGTAATACTCTATAAACAGAAATATTTAATGATAGCTTTAAAAAACTAGCATAGGCACTCATAGCCCTTCAATGGATCAGCTGCTCGCCTCTACCTGTCAATGGTTCTCGTTCTTCTTCTAAGCTTTCACGAATCTTCTGAGTTTTAATCCAGTGGGAGTAGTGCCCCTTTTCTCAAATGTCATTTTTCGCTGAAGATGTTGATAGCGCTTGTGGCATTCGTTGCAAATCAGTAATGTCTCTGTTGAACAGTCATACTGCTTGACTCTTGAGCCATTTGAAATAAATACAAACCTGGTCATGCTGGAATCGGAAAAAGGGAATAGTAGTCAATCATCACGAAGAGATAGCATTGATGTCGAAGGGTAGAACGCAGCAACGAAGAAGCCATGATAAAACTTTGAAGTAACGAGGCTGGTTCTAGACATCAGCCCTTCAAGCAGCGCTCCACCCATAGAGGAGGGAGAGAGTTACTTAAATCCCATCGTAAGAGAGAGGAATGAGAAGAGGCTATGCAGACGCTCGAGTCACCTGTCGGACTTAGAAAATTTTTCGCGTAAAAGTCGCGCAATGCTCCCACGGGTGTTTCTTTCGCGCTGATGTTCGGCTGTCACATTCGCGGCGCACGTCACTCGCCGGGTCAGCGCGCCGGGTCAGAGTGACCAAGTCCCGCCCCTCCCGACCATCTCTCCTCGCGCCGTGTGTGGCGGCTAGGCGCCTCTATAACTAGCTAAACGGGCACATGGGTGGGCATCGATCAACTGCCAATGGATTTACAGGGTGGCTCAAAAAAACTCATAGTTGATTCGCATTTTGCGGAGAATAAAAATTAGGCCAAACCGAGTACACCGTTGGATAGCCCGTGGCCTAAACTTGCGATTGGTGCAGTTATATTTTGGTTCCGCCCCCTTAGGGGCCCGGGGTACCCCTAAAAACACCAAAAACAGCGAGCTGGGGGGCTCTTTGGGAAAACGGTCGTCATTTTGCACCCAGGCAACGCCAAGAGCTGTGCTATAGCTCATTTTACTCAGCGTATACTCCTCTACAACATATCAAAAATTCATTTCCGTCGCTCAGTTACTGTACTAGCTACAGTACACCAAAGTCGGCCAAAAGTGCACATTTTCAAATCGGCTAAAAAATCGTAAATCATTTTTCCTTTGCTTTTCAATGATCATTTTATTTGCTTTCAGCATTTTAAACCCTGCTTAATGTTTTCTCTAGCAAGGACATTACTTATTCGTCCAATTTGGGGTCGATTAGTGCGCAATTACCCCTTTCTATGGTAAGTTAGCAATCAATTTGCGCGCAATTATCCTTTACTTACTACGGTAAAATGATATTCGGCTTGAGACAAACACTCAAATTTAAACGCGCTTATATGATTTTTGCCGAATTGACGGATTGAGGAGCGTAAGAGAGCTTCTAACTACGCAGACTTTCTGAATAACTACCAGTAACAAAAGTCCCACACTAAACAGTCTTGCTTCAAGCGGTACTTCAAGGATCACTGCTAAACAGAAAATACGACAAAATCAAACGATGATAAACAGAAGGAGAGCTCAAATTGAGCCAGTTATGCACATTAGACATATCTGCTGACATTGAAGTCTAATCCTGAAAGTAATCGGCCAAGTTAGAAGCTCTCTTACGCTCCTCAATCCGTCAATTCGGCAAAAATCATATAAGCGCGTTTAAATTTGAGTGTTTGTCTCAAGCCGAATATCATTTTACCGTAGTAAGTAAAGGATAATTGCGCGCAAATTGATTGCTAACTTACCATAGAAAGGGGTAATTGCGCACTAATCGACCCCAAATTGGACGAATAAGTAATGTCCTTGCTAGAGAAAACATTAAGCAGGGTTTAAAATGCTGAAAGCAAATAAAATGATCATTGAAAAGCAAAGGAAAAATGATTTACGATTTTTTAGCCGATTTGAAAATGTGCACTTTTGGCCGACTTTGGTGTACTGTAGCTAGTACAGTAACTGAGCGACGGAAATGAATTTTTGATATGTTGTAGAGGAGTATACGCTGAGTAAAATGAGCTATAGCACAGCTCTTGGCGTTGCCTGGGTGCAAAATGACGACCGTTTTCCCAAAGAGCCCCCCAGCTCGCTGTTTTTGGTGTTTTTAGGGGTGCCCCGGGCCCCCTAGGGGGCGGATCAAAAAACGGACTTCACCAATCGAAAGTTTAGGCCACGGGCTATCCAACGGTGTACTCGGTTCGGCCTAATTCTCATTCTCCGCGAAATGCGAATTAACTATGAGTTTTTTTGAGCCACCCTGTAAAATTTACTGTGAATTACTCCAAATTTTATACCGATTTGCACACAGAGGTAAATACAAATGCCATAGGATTTGCCCGGAATCGGCTTAGGCATAATATTTGTTGCAAAAAGAGGGGTGTTGGCAAGGAGCTAAGTTAACATCTCGCGGAATTGTGGAGGAAAGTTTACAGCGCGTACCTCACCCTGCTCGCAATGGTCGCGCGAACAAAACTTTTCGCAACACTCGCATTTTCATGAGCTTCCTGAATTTAACTAGCCGCTTTTTCGCTTTGTGAGAATGCCTTGAATATTACACTTTGTAAAATTTTCCTGTGAAGAATACAGGGTGTTTGGTGGAAAAAACTAAAAACGCGCCCTATAAATACTTAAAATGCGCCCTATGTTGGATATTTTCAGTATGTTAAGGTGCAACATAGGGCGCGTTTGAAGACTACGAAAACATAGGGCGCATTTTTAGTAGTTATAGGGCGCGTTTTAATTGTTGTCCATGTTTGGTTGTCAGGTACAAACTTTGCTTTTGAATAATTTTTCTCAATTTGCACCGATCAAGCTGAAACTTGGTAGAACTATAGCCCAGCCATTCCCGTTTTGTGTGGAAAAAGAATTATCGAATTTGGTCAGCGCATTGTCAAGATATGGCCAACTAAAGACAAGTACTCGTTTTGAAGAGAATTGCCTGCGACGCGTAAGAGCAAATTCAAGGGTGAGGAGGTCGGCAAGAAGAACTTTTTGCTTTAATACGATGAAAGAACGGTTCTCAAAATAAAGTCCACATTTCTATTGATCTAAAGCAAAAATTATCAAGTTTGTATCAAGGCTATAAATCTACCAAGTTTCAGCTTGTTCGATGCACATTGAGAAAAATTAATCAAAAACAGAGTTCTTACCTGACTTACCAAACACCCTCTATATGCCTATCCTGACAAACCGCATTTTCTCATAATAAGGCATCGCCTGAGTGGTTATTACGAATTAGAAAATTGAAACATTAGCATGAAGTTAAAGGTTATAAATTATTTAAAAGGCGACCGATTAACACGAGTTTTTGTGAGGTGATTTCAATATTTGAGACTTTTTGAAAGGAGGTGAATTATTAAAAGAAATGCGGTTTGCATTGTTTAATCACTCGCTTACGCGCAATAAATAACTGCACAAAATTATTAAGGCAGTAGTTGCTAAGCATGGCGCGCGAGGCGTGACGGTCGGGAAGGGCGGGACTTGGTCACTCTGACCCGACGCGCTGATCCAGCGGGTCAAATGTGACAGCCGAACTCTAGCGCGAAAGAGAGACGCGTGGGAGCGTTGCGCGACTTTTACGCGAAAAATTTTCTAAGTCCGACAGGTGACTCGAGCGTCTGCATAGCCATGAGAAGAAAATGGCATCCACTTACATTAATCAATTTGAGCCTTTAAGTATTATTTTGCCAAAGCTAATAAGTTTCCTAATGGAAAATGTTTCTGTGATAAGGTGAGAACTTAAAGAGCATGATATTATATCGACTTATTAGAAAATAACGCATCAAAGCTGGTTATCAATTAGTATCGAACCGCGTAGCTCACCATCGATATCTAATCGAACAATAAAAATATGTACCCGTTAATATCGAGACCGTATTCAGAAAATGTTTGATTGCAGACATGCCAGTGTCTGACTACCTCACAGTCTTTCGCTGCCAAGATAATAACGTACCAAATGAATCAAGACGTCATTTAGAGGGACGACATCGCGAAGTGGCCGGTATTGCATGCTGTCTACGATGTACACTTTCAAATTTTTTGCGAAGTCTCGCAACGAAATGCTCATATTACTACGGTTTCGCACGATGACGTGCAATCGTTTCGCGCGCGCGCGACATTACGCACAAAGTACCGACTTCGTGCGTATTTAAATTTTTTCATTATCTTAATATTAAATCATGCGCATTTCTTGAAAATGTCTCACGACGTTGGCATTAAGATTGTGCTGGATGAATTTCCTTAAAANGCCCAAAAATGTTAAGGCGCCATAGAGAGCAACTATGGTTCCCGTTTTAGCAGTTTTCTTTATTTCATTAAGTTGTTTAGGGACCTTCAGTTTGCTTACTACTTATTCGAAAGTAAAATTGTTTATATCCTGCTATTCATGATGTAAAAATTTTTAAAATGATAATCAACTACTTCTTTCAAGATTATATAAAAACTCTTCGGTTGCAATCAATTTTTCCACTACATTCTACAATATGTTTTCCTGTTGTTACGGGGTGCGCTTTCCTTGCGGTAGACTTCGTAGATCAACGAGGGGATTTACTACTGAACCACGACGGGCCAATAGGACGGTAACAACAAAGGAA
>NIUQ01004305.1:0-14155 GCA_002796945.1 Plectus sambesii
AGCGCAGCTTGTCGTCGATCAGCTGGAACAAGAGGATCCTATTGTCCATCGCCTGTCCAACGATCCACTTGTCTGCAAGCAAAATGATCACAAAAATCCTTTATAATCTCATTTAAAACATACCATCTGGCGACTTAGTCATCGTGGGAATAGAATGCAGGCCGGAGTTCTGGATCAGCTTCGTGTCAACCGGAATTTCCCTAAAAATATAAATTATGAATTGGGTCGTATGCCGACAGTACGGTTTCAACCGTCGCAGAGTGATGGATTTTGAAGGCTTATGTCTGATTAGAGTTGGCGAAGAGCCAGTTACTATAAGGGCGATGTGACACAATTTTCTCCGTTCAATAACATTTCCAATCGATCAATAATCGTATCCCCAACGCACCTATTCATACCGGTATCAGCATCATGCACCAACTCTAAACCGACTCTTGGGCACTAACTTTCCCCTCGCTTACAAGCCTCAATTCAGGATCTGTGCCATAAAAAACTTCGTCAACTCTGCGACGCTTTAGCCGACAAAGACCAAAGTACGAACCATTCCCAAATGCGGATCGACTTGTCGTCGGAGGTGCTGCAGAAGCGGCGATTCTTGTCGAAGAATGTGATGCAGTTGACCGAGCCAAGATGGCGATCGTATTCTTGGACGCACTCGCCGCTGCGCGTGTCCCACTGCAAGACCTTTTTGTTCTGCATGCCCGACAAGAAGAAGTGCTGCTTGTCTTCGTCAGGGTTGAACTTGACGCAGAATGGAATGTGACCAGTGTGGAACCGTTGCTTGCACTGACCTAAATTGGCAGCACTCTCAATAATTCGTTTCAACACGATGCATCAGTGACGGTAGTCATAATTTGCCGATCAAAAATAAGAAATCGAGTCAGATTCCGCAGCTAGCATAAATGAGCTCGCTTATCGGCACTCTAATACCGTTTTCCACGAAAAAATAACAGTCGTATCTAGCTTTTGTATGAGTAAATTTACAAAAACGATTTCTTTCGAAACAGTCTGCATTATTTTATCTAAGATTTCTTGTTACTGATCGAAAATTTTGATTATAGAGCGTTTTGTAAGACAAAGGCCTACCAGTTTCAGTATCCCATAGCTTGATGTAACGATCGAAGGAAGCGCTGAGAAATTCCGTGCCATCGTTGTTGAAGCAAATATCTCTTACGGGCATCTTGTGTCCAAGGTAACTCAAAATACACCGCTTCTTGCCGTATACTTCCCATAACTGAAAGAAACAGATTAAATGAATAACAGTAGTTGGTGATTAATAGCAAATGAGAGAGAAGCGCGGTAACTCAAGAATCAAATCAAAGCCGCAAGAATTCAATTTCAACAAGCATCCAAATAAAGAGTTATATGGTAGTCAACAGAGAGCTACAACTATCCGCCTTTATGACAGTACAAATTGTTTATAGCAGTCATGATTGACAGATCTTTCGACTTCCTTTGTTTAATACAGGACAAAACTCGTTTATAAGAGAAATCTCTACCGGTCACCCATTTTACGAAATAAACGATTTTTCCAGTATTTTATTATAATACACAAAACCAACCTTGACTTTGCTGTCCATGCTGCATGACAAGAGTAAATGGGCGGATTTGGGGAACCAGCGAATGCAATTGACACCCTTGCTGTGTCCCTTGTAGGCATGGATCTGCTTCTTCGGGATGAAGCAGCGGTCGGGGGTGAAATCGGCGCGCAGATTGACTCCCGTGTCCTGCGGCGGCATCATGAAGGATCTTCCTTGGTAATCGACCGTCTCCTTCACTGAAACCATGTCAAATACTCATTTGCATCTCATCGCTCTGTATATATAATCGTTCTTTTAAAATTTTCATAAACTAGGAGCGAACGCTGTTCTCCTTTAAATTAACGATAATCAATACTTTACGATAGATAAGCATTTAATCACAGTGAATAAAATTAACATGTTGCTTATTGTACGTTATAAATAACTTTGAATCGGATTAGAATAAAGCAAAACGCACGATGCATAGTAGCCTTTTCCTCGACGGTGCCTGATTCAGCAGCGGCGGCTCTCTTGCCAGCCTTACTGAGCTTCTTCTTTTTGCGCATAAATTCTTCCATTTCCTTGAGAGTCTCGGGGTCGGGCTTGGACACGCGCTCTTCGCTGACATAGCCGCCCCACGGACCCGTATATCCTTCCACATCGGTCGAGTCAAAGTTCATGACCCGCTTTCGCTTCTCGCCGCCCGTTTTCTTGCTCTCGAAGACGCTCACACCACCCGCCTCTTCCGCCTTTTTCACATCACCAACAAATTTCTCTCCCGCCTGACCGTCGGCCGATGGGTCTCGCGCGTAGCCGTGCGTGTTAAATGTCCGAATCTCGCGTTCGAAGTGGAAATCATTGATGTGCGCCGGCTCTACGAATCCCGTCAGCATGTTCTTCTTCGCCAGCTGCGACTGCGTCTTGAACGGGTTGGTCGGTCCGGCCTGCAGCAAACTCATCATATAAACGTTTCATAAAAAGCAAACAAAGTCACCATTGGCTTAAAGAGGACATCATATGTCGGGTTGTGCGAAAGTTCCTTGGCGGTCGGATCGACCGAGATGATTCCGCCCACGTCGGACTTGGTGATCACGGCTGGTGCCAAATTAATAGCCGGCATTGACGAAAATGTCTGCGTACTCGTCAACGGCTTCATCATCGATGTGCGCGCCTCATCGTCTGAGTCATTCTCGCTGCCACTCCGCGAGTAATCCGCCACTAATGACGACATTTCGTTTCTTTGACAAGTTTTTTTAAAATACAAATCTAATGGGGTCTTTGTATTCACTTTTTCTTCTGTTTACCATTCAACAAGCGAGCTCTTCGAATATACGACCGCTGCAATATCCGAATTTACTGTACAACCATTCCAGATTGCTCGGCGCGAAGGAAAGCGTCGAGACGGTATATTGCCAACTCGATGCACACGCTCAACTTTTGCCGACATTGCGTGCTCTTAATTGGCCGACGCCAGGCATTTTTTTACTTTCGTTTGTAAACGTTTTCCTCATTTGTTGAGGGGAGCTTGAAAGATAATTCATTTTTAAAAGTAATCTCTCTTTTTGCAAGTTTGCAAAAATATATTTTTCAAAAGTTTTGTAAAAAGTCGTAAAAAGTCGCAACAGTTGCTAGTATATGTTGTGATATTTTGCAGAAATGGGAAATTCTGAGAGTGCGCAGATTCCCGGCGGCGGCACGGAAGGATACCATGTCCTTAGAGTAAGCAATTTCTCAACTGACATCATTTAATTTGAATTGCGATGATTTACAATGGATGTTTGTTTCAGGTGCAGGAGAATTCGCCTGGTCAAGCGGCCGGATTGGAGCCTTTCTTCGACTTCATAGTCTGCATTGGGAATACGCGACTGGTTAGTGATTCGATGTTGTGCAAATTGAATCGATATTTTTAAAATGGACATTTTAAGGACAAGGACAATGACACGATGAAGGAAATATTAAAGCAACATGTGGAGCAGCCGCTCGAGCTTACCGTCTTCAACAGCAAGACGCAGACTGTTCGACAGACCCAAATCACTCCGTCGCAAATGTGGGGCGGACAGGGTTTGCTGGGCGTGTCCATTCGCTTCTGTTCCTTCGAAGGCGCCAATCAAAACGTGTGGCACGTCGTTGTAAGGAATTTGATCGCATTGATTGCGAAATACGAGTAATGTAAGCATATTGCGTTGTAGAGTGTACAGCCCAATTCGCCGGCTTCGATCGCGGGGCTGCGGTCGAATACGGATTACATCCTGGGGGCGGAGTCGGTGCTGAACGAAGCCGACGATCTAATCGCGTTGGTGCAGGCCAATGAAGGCAAGCCGCTGAAGCTGTACGTCTACAACGTCGACAGTGACACCGTACGCGAAGTGTCGCTCACTCCCAACAGCGGCTGGGGCGGCGAGGGATGTCTCGGATGCGACATTGGCTATGGCTATCTTCATCGAATTCCCGCCTCTGTCGACCGATCTAAGCCCATCCCACTGATCACCGATGGCCCCAAGCCTATTTTCACTCCTGTAAGCAGCTTCTTTTTCTTGCGTGGTGCAAATGCTTTAAATATATGTATATCTAATCGTGTTTGATATTTGCTCGATGTATGTTTAGAAAAGCTTTTGGGAAGCAGAACTCACCATCGTAAACATATTACTATGTAAGGCGACGGTCATACGTCGATGGACTATTAATTTTTATAACGCAAATATGAAAGAATTGATAATCACTTGAAAAGCGTTGCTTGCAGTTTAAAAATAATCCAAGCATGCTCGGTAACTTGAGCGCTAATCCGAACCAATAGATTCTAAACTAACCCTTCATCTTTAGGATTCTATCAATGCGGCAGGCGTACCGCTTCAAACGCCGGCGCCAAACGTGGCGGTGGGTAAGATTCAGCCGATCTTCAACGCCGCTCCGCCTGCGTCACTGAACGGCTACGGTGCCGCGCCGACGACGTCGACAGGAATGGCATCAGTGGTTCAGCCGACGCCGATCACGAGCAGCTACTCACCGAGCGTACCTCGACCGGCCGACACGTACCAAAGCGAGCTGTACACGAGCATGGCATCTGCCCCGCCTCCTGGTGAGTTTCGTTCTGCGTCGTCAACTCGATGCAATAATCGTGAATCTATAATCTAAATTTCTGCGGTCATTAGCAAGAAACCTTAGATTGAGTACGGAAAATCCGTGGAAGGGAGGAGCGCGTTCATAGGCAGCACTATTTCACAGTGGTTCAGACTTTTCCAAAAAAACTTTTAGACATATGCTGCTTTCGTTCAGAAAAGCTTTACAGTGGGGAAAGGGATATTTTATCGTAAAAATGTTATATTTCTACTACGAAGACTGCAATGTCATCGCGTTGAATCCACGAAATTGAATTCGATCGCCATTTCAGCGGCTTCGATGACTTTCGGCAGTGCTCAGCAGCAGCCGCCATCATCATCGATTTATCAGTCGTCGTCACCGGCGGCGCCAGCGAACTACGAATCGGCGCATCACGGCCACTCGCACGACGGACCGGGCTCGCATTCTCACTCGCACGACGCGCCGGGCGCGAATCACGGCCATTCGCATGACGGACCCGGCTCTCACTCGCATTCTCACGACGCGCCACGCTCGCCTCAACCGCCACAGCAACAACAGCATCAGTATCAACAGCCTCAGCAGCAACAATATCAACAGCCTCAGCAACAAAGCTTCATGCCCATGCCACCTGTCAGCTCCTACCCCACTCCGCCCACCTCCGCCGCCTACCCTCCAGTGATGCCACCGAGTCAGTTTGACTTATTTTCTTGTCTTGTTCGCTATGATCTTGCTCTAAGGCTGTAATCGGGACAGTGGAAAATGAAATTTCCACGCTGGGATTTTTGACGATAGGAGGAGGCGAAATTTAGCTGTTTTCATTGACTGCGATCTTTCTCGAGCTAAAATTCATTTTTTAATGAAAATTGAAATGTAACATCGTAGTTGAATATGTTATTTCTGAGGCAGAAGAATCATAACGCTGAAGACGAGGAATTCCTCGATTTAGTCCTCTCTTTGACTTTTCTCTTGCAGGCGCAGTATCTATGGGTAGCCATCAGCCGCCGCCGCTGCCACCGACGATGTTCGGTTCGCAGTCGACGACGCCGGCGTCGGCGGCCTTCCCGTCGCCGCTGTCGTTCCCCATGCCGTCGCTGAGCAGTCTGGGCATCTCGCCCCAGCAGCTTCCTCCGCCACCAATGACCACCGGCTCGGGCTATAGTATGTGCATTTCTGACTCAAATAATGCAGACTCGTCACTTTTTTGAGGCTGAGCCTTAGTGATAGTCTTAAGTTCAAGGTTTAAGGCCATGTTTATAATTGAAATATAATGCGTGTTATGCGGCTTGTCGAATATAATATTGCTTTTTGATCAGGGCTTGTTATGAATTATATACTTTTCGTTTCTTAAAGAAGTGTCGACATTATGCTCAGTATGGCTAATAATAACACGTGTTAATTTGTAAGTATAAATATAGCCTTGGAAAGGTGACGAATCAGCGATACTTGAACGTGATTCTATTTTCCTCTTCCTTTCACCAATGTTGTGTCGTTTTAGCCCCGCAATATCCTATGCCGCCATCAATGCCTCCTACGTATAACGCCGGTGTTAGTCCATCAATGCCATCAGGTGAGTATCATTCAGTTTACTTCAATTATACTTCATGATTGGTTTAATTTTTGCAGCGTCGTCGATGTCGTAAAAAGCGAATATCCTCCGGCTTGATGACTCTAGATTCAATTATTATCATGTTGGTTTAAGGGTGAAGAATATCTTGTTGTTTCTGCTGCACTTTCTTTGTACTCTTCTTTTCTTTTTTGGCGTTTCAAAGCTCGTTAATAAATTATGATTTGTTGCTTCTGTTTTCGCTTCGCCATGGAATGAACATTATTTATTCGTCCTTTGTTGTCAAATAGTTCCTGGCACTGGATGATGGTTATCGGTTTCGGATTTTTGTTGTGGACTTACATAAATTGTGTAAAGATTGTGCTGGCAAAGAAATACAGAAGGAAAGAAGGCATATATTCCTGGCAGCCAACAGGCTGTTACCGTTGATTAGTTGTGTGAGTTGGATGACACTGAGGTTAATTGATTGAAGGAATCCGGTCCGAGCCGCGACGACACTATGACTTCGATCGAAATCGAATCAGCGGAGTAAGAAATGTTGCATTCGCCGGCCGGTCATGTATCTCTCTTATTCAGCTGTCACACAATCTTTCGCTCTAATTTTTCGTTCCTTGACATTCGAATTGAATCCACAGGTGACGCATCTGGGTGCAGGGATAACGAAATTGAAGGGATGAGGGAGATGCAAGCGTCTGTTTCTCTTTGTTTTATGACACTCCTGTTGCAAAAAATAGTCCACACTTTTCGGGCTGATTGTTTTATGTAGAGCTCGTTTTATTGCTCAACACTTGAGCCGAATCCAAAAGATCAGAAAAAGAATGGTTTCACAAGGGGATACATGGCTTTCAATGGTCCGATTAGTGAGATGAACGTTTTATTGCTGACTAATTTGCAGCGTTGTCCGACTGGTCGAGCAGTATCTCAAGGAGAACAATCTTATGCGAACCCTCAGCACTCTTCAGGTGCGGTTATTTTATTTCCCTTTACGCTGCTGAATTTGCCAATAATTTAGGAAGAAACGAATATCACCCTAAATACCGTCGACAGTGTAGATACGTTTATGGCAGACATCCAGAACGGTCACTGGGATACAGTCTTAAAAGTGATTCAGCCACTGAAACTACCTGCTAAGAAGCTAATCGACCTTTATGAACAGGTAAAGCCGTTTGACTGAATAGAAATATTGGCGTGTTGATTGATACTGATTCTTTGATTCTGATATTGCTTGAGATATTTTACAAGTGCTTCAACTGCGCGCGTACGGTCGCGAGTGCGCCTGCGTAAGCATCGTTTAGTCCACCTCATAATCGTTCACGTTTAATCAGCGCGCCATATTTGAACATAAATTGAATTGCGATATCTATGTTACGCCTTGCCCCCGCGGCAAGTTTAAACGTGACACTCGAGTTATGAAACATTTTTCATTTTGAAACCATAGCGGAAAAAATGCTTGCCTTCGCGCATTTCCTGAAACAATGCTACGATAATGCGCTTCCTACTACGAAAACTACCGTTTACGCCTGATTTTAATTCGATGAATGGCTGCGGCGCGAACTAAAACTATAGAATCGCTCATTGAAAAAGCGCGGCGTTTGCAGATGGTGATCGAGCTGATTGAGCTGCGAGAGTTGGGCTCGGCGCGTCTGTTGCTGCGCCAGACGGATCCGATGCATTTGCTGAAGCAGACTGACCCCGAGCGCTACGTAAAGTTGGAGAACTTGCTGGCGCGATCATACTTCGACCCACGCGAGGCTTATGCCGAGGGAAGCGGGAAGGAAAAGCGACGCGCAGCGATCGCCCAGTCGCTCGCTTCCGAAGTGAACGTCGTGCCGCCCTCGCGTCTCCTCGCCTTGCTCAGTCAGGCGCTTAAATGGCAGCAACATCAGGGACTCCTTCCGCCAGGTATGTCCGACTGTACTTTTACCTCCAGGTATGTCCGACTGTACTTTTACGGGATTCTCTTCTCTTTTGTTGATCTGTGAGATTTAGTGTTGATTGTCATTAGCGACGTATTAAAGAAATAGTGGCGCATGTACCGTTATATTTTGCAATGATAGAGGGAATTAAGTGATGTTTTGGATTGCATTTTTGCGACAAATCGACTATTAGCGACATTAATTAGCTTTTCATTTTATATTTTCATTTCAAAATATGTTATATGACCCAAAAATCTACTCGAAATTAGTTCAGAGCCATTATAATAGCTTCCGCAGATAATAAAAACTAATATTAATAATACAAATCATTTCAGGCACCCAAATCGATTTGTTCCGAGGCAAAGCTGCGATGCGAGAGCAGGAAGACGAAAAGTATCCGACGCAGCTCGCGAAACACATCAAATTCAGCGCCAAGAGTCATCCCGAATGCGCCAAATTCTCCCCCGACGGCCAGTACTTGGTCACTGGTTCCGTTGATGGCTTTATTGAAGTATGGAATTTCACCACGGGAAAAATCCGTAAAGATCTCAAGTATCAAGCACAGGTATGTTTAATTTAAAAGAGAACTGCGGTCACCTCTACATAAAAGTATTCTACCAGACATTGTTTTCAGCTAGCTATGAACAAGTTGACTACGAATAATATATCTTTTTATTGTAATTAAGTTATGGCTAAGCAGTTTGTCTTAGGTAGGTGAAATCAATAAATGGTAGATTACTTTGGACTAGAGGTGACCGCTGTTCCCCTATAACTTCAAAATGTCGAGCTGTTTGCAAAAGAGTTGCGTTTTCAGGACAATTTTATGATGATGGATGAAGCAGTTTTGTGTTTGGCGTTCAGCAGGGATTCGGAAATGCTCGCGTCCGGAGGTCAGGATGGAAAGATTAAGGTATCCAGGCTTTCGGGATAAATATTGTAGTGATAATGAGATGTGAATGAGCAATTTAGGTGTGGAAGATTCAAACTGGTCAGTGCTTGAGACGATTCGAAAAAGCGCACATCAAGGGAGTGACATGCGTGGAATTTTCGCGAGACAGCGCGCATTTGTTGTCCGCGTCGTTCGACCAAACGATCAAGTAGGTTTCGCTTCTTTTCTATTTACTGTCAAAATTTCTTAATCAGTAACAGGATACCGTCTCATCTGAAGTTTCCCTTGACTGTATCCATGCTGAAAATACGCTTAAGTTGAGGGTTTTAAGGTATCCTCTTTGGACCTTAATTACTGATTGATAAATTTTGACGATAGAGCTGTAACGGGGTCGAAAGTAATCCCAATTGCCGCGGAGTTTTTGCAACCCCACTTTTTGAAGTTCCTGACACCGTTACAGTACTTTTTCTATTCATTAAATCATGTTTTCTGCAGAATTCACGGATTGAAAAGCGGCAAGTGCTTGAAGGAGCTGCGCGGTCACGGATCTTTCGTCAACGACGTTAAATACTCCCACGATGGTCACTTGGTTCTGTCCGCGTCTTCCGATGGCACAGTCAAAGTGTGGAATCTAAAGGTGATTTTTCGGTCAATGAACGCTTTTCACTTCTAAGGCGTC
Organism: Plectus sambesii; assembly: GCA_002796945.1. Lineage (NCBI taxonomy): Eukaryota > Metazoa > Nematoda > Chromadorea > Plectida > Plectidae > Plectus > Plectus sambesii. The sequence goes on from NIUQ01004305.1 coordinate 9,647, forward strand.
GTATATGCGTCAAAATCCGACCTCGGATTTTCATTATTCGAACACGTTTGTGTAAGTTCGGTTTCTTTCGGCGGAGAAATTCTAGAAGTCTGTTGTCGTGTTTTGACGTTTGTTCCATCCCTTAGGCGTTGAAGATCCTTCAAAAATCGCAAAAGCGTTCGCGGCTATTACCATGCAACTGCCAAGAATGCATTCTTAATCCTTCACGCTTGCCTTATGCCGTCTCGAAATTATGCAACTCTCTCAAAGACCAAAAAAGAATGCGTAGCATAAAGAAAGTGAATGTGCGTTGAACGCACACATATGGTACATTTTTGAAAGCAGATTGGCTTTATTAGATATGTAGATACCGTTATGTCATAACTTAATGCTAATATGATAACGTCTTTAGAGCACGGAATGCATCAACACCTTCCGATCGTTGGGCGGAATGACGGCGGGTGATCTGACCGTCAACTCGATCCATCCCATGCCGAAAAGTCCCGATCACTACGTCATTTGCAATCGGTCGAACACCGTCGTTATCGTCAACGTTCAGGGCCAAGTACGCTTTTCATTGGTGTGCTCCCATAGGAGGTGGCTCCAAAAAGCCGCTGACCTTTCTCTTTTGGCTTCTTGCCAGCGGTGAAGTGAATATTCATTAGTGCTATCGCAAAAGTATCTGATACGAAACCTCCCAATATGTACCAACGTCCGCCATTCACTCCTTCTTTCAGATTGTGAAGAGTTTCACCAGCGGTAAACGCGAGGGGGGTGACTTTGTGTGCTGCGTTCTGTCGCCACGCGCCGAGTGGATCTACTGCGTGGCCGAGGATATGACGCTCTACTGTTTCTCCACCGTCACTGGCAACCTCGAGAGTACTGTTCCGGTACGCCCTCTCCTTCCTTTCTTGTCCTGTCTGACACTCACTTTCTTCAATTATGTCATTTTCATTCCGACGACGATTTGTCATACTAAATTATTTCAAACTTTTGACGAAAAACACGCTCAGACGCTTTGGTTAGGGTTAGACTTTAGATTAGGTTAAGATAAACGCTATGTGTGAGTGTTTGGTGGCGTACGGAATGGAAGCTTTAAGAGAATTTGAGAACGAGTATATATTCGTTATTTGCATATTATTTGATATTCAATCCCTAGAATCTTCCATATTGGTAGTGATAGTGAGAGCTCTGCCTATGGTATAGTGGACTGACATTGAATACTCCTTATTTTAGGTGCATGAAAAGGAAGTTATCGGTCTCGCCCACCATCCCCATCAGAATCTTCTGGCAACATTCGCCGAAGATGGTCTTCTCAAGTTGTGGAAACCTTGATATCCAACGATATCGTTGTTTTTTTTAATGCATTGCATGTTTCCCTCAGTATACTTCATCGTTTTTGTTGTTGTTGTTGTACGCCAGTTGTAGTTTTTCGTATAATCACATTGACATGCTGTCCATAAAACAACGATCGTCATCATCACCAACAGCCATTCATGAAGAAATTTTATACACGAAAAGCTGACCGATCACACGCATAATACTACAGTTTTACAGTAATACCAAGAACTAGCTCATACATTAGATTCGTCCCTTGTTGGCGAAGTCACGTGATTCATTAATCTAAGCAGCGATAGTCAGTCGACGACAAACAACTACCGTACCCCAGCAAGTTGTTCACCCAGCGGCCGTTATGAATCAGCGTGATTTTTGCACAGGCTCGAAATCTGAGAGGCTGAACGCGACTCGCCCGTACCTCAGCCAATGAGGCCTCCCTAGAGCGCACCACAGGACGTAAATGGATTCGGTCAGCCGATTCGACGATGGATAGTGGAATGGTGGAGGAAGCGCGTGCGTGCGGGGAGACCATTTTCAAAAAAGTATCGGTATCGCGGAATTGCAAGTGCGATGACTGACTGGGAAGTCGAAAGTAAGCGAGTCATAATGATGACCGGACTTACAATTCCGAAACTGCAATAGTTTTTTCTGAAACAGCCCCGCATTGCACAAAAGGTGGACAGAGCGAAACGACATAACAACCCGTGAAAGGCGCAACATAAGTGTGAACGGCGAACTGGCGACGCGTCCACCTCTCACGGCTTCAGGGGCGGCTGCTGGCGATGGCGCATGTAGAGCGCGCCGATTCCCGAAATGGACGCCATCAGAATGAGCACGAACACCGAGAGCACCACGCCGAAACCGCTCGTGCTCAGGCACACTTGCCGAGCTGACGCCTCCATCACCTGTATCGACGGTCCCGACCGCCAATCTAGCGGATCCAATATGACATTCTCCTTGTTTTCTGCAAAAATGCTTTTGTTTTAACCTCCTATTACATTCAATTCGAACCAAGAGCGGCGGTCGTTGGCGACGTTCTATCGTCCAAATCGAGCACGACAATCCGATCCGCCGACACATCCATATCGGTCTCTTGGTTGATTTCGCGAGACGGCAGCGATTCATTCTCAGTTATTCGTCCCGGAGGCATGTCAGCGGAGTCGCGAGCGAAACGGGTGCGATTTCGCGCCGACTGACTGCCGCGACAGCTCGGCGGCTGCAGCAAAAGCAAGAAGTCCATTGCGAACAGAAGAAAAGACACACAACTGCGTACCGTCACTCCATTACATGCGCCATCTGCACGCATGCAAATCGTAATGGCGCACTGGAAATAAGTGGTGACTTTGTCGGCAAACTTGAACACATGAACTTCGGCGTAGGCCATATTCGACTGCTGGTTATATGCCAGATCGGGCAAGATCACCTGATCAATCGCGCAGCTGCAAAGTTAATTTTGGAATGTGTAAGCAGCGTTGAGATTGAACCTTACCCCTGCTCGTCGAGCAACTGTTTGCGCTCGCCGCCTGATCCATCGTCGACGAAACACGAATGAACCTATCGCGTAATACAACTAATGAGACTGATAAAAGGGTTAAGGTAAACAACGAGACAAACCAGCATCCCGAACATGTCTGCAAAGATACAATTTGATTTCACAGTGGAACATTAAGGCATGATGCGTACCGCTGTCGCAGCGCCAGACGTGATAGACCTCTTCGCCTACGGTGGCGTAGGCTACTGGAGCTCCGGTGATCGAACCTCGTCGAACATTGTAAGTGCAGAGCGGCATACGTGCCGTGTCCAGCAAATCGGTGGTGGGAAGCATACTGAATGGTAAGATATCGAACATAGATAATTTGTGGAAAGCAGGCGACGCTTATCACACGATTATCAAGGGTATGTTCTTCATTCTCTTACTACTGGAAAATGTTGCTGTCCTTGAAGTACCGTATATGACCAAAAAGATAGTCAAATTTTTGATTTGATTGACGTTACCGAATCACAACGTTTAAAATGGAGGATCAAATTGACTTTGTACATTTTCTCAGTGACCGACCTTATGGCTAGTTTGATCGAGAAGATGACCGCCATATTTGCTCATAAAAGGTATACTCGAGTCGAAGTGACCATTTCCTTATGAGACAAAGATCGACACGCACCTGACTTCAAAGCGAGAAGTTACCACTTTGTCTGCCTCCATGAAGAAACACGTGCATCTGTAGGCTCTATCAACCTGCATAATAATGTTGTTATACGCGAGTGTGGGGCTGATGATCAGACAAATGACCGCACATGACCGAAGAGAGCGTCTCAAAGGCTCAATTTGAATGACACTACAAAAATACAGTCATTATCAAACGGGGGTGGGACAAATTTTGTTTATAGGCTGAGCTGCAGAGTCAAAAAGTATAAACGACAATTTGGTTCACCCGGTGAGGTCTGTATTGCGATAGCGCCATTCAAACTGAGCCGCCGGGAGGGGGAAAGGGTTCTGTTCGGTCATAAACGATATATTTATCCGTACCTTTGTGATAAAGGTGTCGTGAAAGGAGATGATAACTGTCATCGACTGTTCGACGCCCTTTTGCGGTCCGATCTGAAATGTGGGAAGGCTAATCAGAGAGCGGCGTTTGCAGCGAGTCCCCACATAAATGAAAAGTCCTTGGGTCGAGGCCAAATGATGGTGGCCACGCAGTCGCATCCTCCCTCTCTGCTGCCATAAATGCTTCCGTTTTTGACCATGGTCCCAAAGCGCCCCACCTCAACGGTGTCCTTTACAAAAACCGACGATGTGTGGGAGCGCCACGAGCCCGAGGGATTAGGAAGGCGGCATACCGCCGTCAAAGTCGGCGCATTACAAGGTCGATTTAAGCAATCGCCCTTGTAACGGCGGTTTTACGGTCGACTGGACAATTACTTTTGCACAAGTTGAAGACCACCGACTGTGCGTGTCCGAAAAAGATTCCTAGAAGACGTGCTAGTTGCTGTCTGAGGCATGTGAACCTCGGAGGGAAGATTTCTTTGAGAGGATCAGAAGCGCGTACTGCCGAGTTATGGCATACAGTAAGACATGGAGCAGGTGGCGAGGAAATTTATCGTCCATTCCCTTAGTCATTATCTTCCTAGTCCGACCCATCCTCGGCAATATCGCCCCGCCCGATTTCCGCCGCCTGACGTGTGCGACCGTAAAGG
>NIUQ01004306.1:0-14146 GCA_002796945.1 Plectus sambesii
TTCTGGAAGTTAAGGAGGATGTAAAAGTTTTCGCTGTGAAGCAGTGACTTATTTTAGGGGTGCAATGGATTAAGTAATAGTGTGATCTTAGTAGAGGTATAAGTTTCTATTTGAGCCCTGTAAGGGTTAGATCGGTTGGCGTCTGACAGCTATATGCTTTATAGGAGAGGTTTTAGAAAGTTCTGAGAATCTTATCTAAATAAAGTTAGTACTAAATACCAGTGTTGCAACTAAGTTAAAAACTTAGTTACTTAGTTAATAGAGCGCATAGGATTATTGATTTTTTTCGCTGTGTAAAGTTAATCAATAATCCTATGCGCTCTATTAACTAAGTTACTAAGTTTTTAACTTAGTTGCAACACTGCTAAATACTCAGATCTTTTCAAACATCCCTCATATGTTATAGTAATATCAATGACTGCAGTGCACTGCTGTGGAAGTCTTTGACTGTGCTGACGCTGTCAATGCTCACCTAATTAACCGCTGACACTAAGTGATATATGACAATATAGTCTTAAGTTAATTAGAGCGCTGTCAGAAGTGGAAGTTGACACAATATTGGGTCAGAGAGTGGGGAACGGCTAATCTATCTGGTGTTATATGACACCAAAATCATATTTAATTTAACCTACATTTCCATGTATCACAAACTCTCCACTTCTTTATACTTATCTACTCTAAACAGAATCGTAATATAGAATAAGTAATAAAAGCTTCAAAGCAATATGCTTAAGTTAAAGGCTGAGGAGGGATTAATTAGGAAGTTGGTGAGTGTATCCCCTTCAGAAAGAAGCATGTTATTCCCTTATCTAGTGCTCACCTGAAACAGGTCACCCCTTCAGAGCTAGTGGATATAGGGGTAAGTATCGCTTATACCCACTTCTATAAAAGTATTGATCAATAGATGCATCGCTGCAGTGCCGCTTGGACTACGGTAAAATCGAGCAAAAAGCGCTTCTTAGTTGATTTCTTGTTTTTCGAAGGGAGAAACAAAAAACAATAAACAGAGCTCTGATTTTTAATTCATTTACAGTTCGGTGCTTGTTTATTAATTTTGCTTCGGAAAAACAGAAATACAAATAACAGAAGTTCTCTGCTTGATTTCCGTTTTTGTGTAAAGAAAAACAAAAAACAAGCGTCTCTCGCTAAAAATTCGTCGCGATTCTATTATTTTACTTGTTTTCTGATTTATTTTACATAAAATCAAAAAACAGCCGCTTCCTGTTTGATTTCTGTTTTTTTGTAAAGAAAAACAAAAAACAGTTGTTCACTGCTAAAAATTCCTCGCGTACTGGCTTCAGCGCTTGTTTCTTGATTCAGCTTGCAAAAAATCAAAATACAGATTAACAAGCGTTTTGTTTTTGATTGTCGCCTGCTAAATTAACAAGAAAACAATATGGCCTAAAAGTGCACGGGCAGAAGAACAACAAATGATTCCCTAAATCTGTTTTGCTATACGCGTAAATACAGCAGAAACAGGTTGGCGAAAAATCTGTTTTCGCTTTATTCATGCATAAAGCAAAAATAGATTTAACGAACTATTGGTTGTTATCCACATGCGCATCGCTTGTTTATGCCAATTAGCAGACGAGCAAATCGCTGTTTTCTGTTCCCGTGCACTTTTAGGCTATATTGTTTTTCTGTACTGGAGCAGGCGATAAATAAAAAAGAAGCGCTTAATAGTCTATATTTTGATTTTTTTCTGGCCTTATGGGACGATTTGCAGTGGCACCAGCGCGTTGGCGTCGTTAGGTGGCATTCAGTTTGCATTTTTGGCGGATTAAACCAATCAGTCCCTGGATAGATGTTGCTGGTGCTTATCTCTCTAGGGTTTCCAATGACAATCAATAGGTGTTGCAAAAGGAATCGTCGATTAATGACGAAAGAGCAACATAGGCCCAGAAAAGCATATTTAAAAAATTTTCTGATATGTTAGCGCGCACTTCAAACGGAACGCAGTCCGCTACCTATAGACTGAGCCTCTATTTTGATGGTGTTTTTGAGCTATGGGAAAACGATCGGATTTCTTTGCACACTTTTTCGTCGATAAAAGTGCATCGCGTATCCCCCCATCTTTCGAGCTGTGTCTAGCGGTCCGCGAGATCTGACTTTAGTGCCCACTGCTCAAATACTCGCTAAAGGAAAGTGTACAGGAACGAAGTAGGCTGATTGCCCAGCGCCACTAATATCAAATACGTAAATAAAAGATATTAGCAAATAAATATGCACACGCTTATTCTGCTTTGAAGTGGCTGCAAATTACTGAACATTCCACTTTGTTTTTATCGACAAAATTTGCAAAAAATTGCTCAAACGATACCAAGGGGCCAGTTGGACAAATGAGAAAAACCGCAATAACAACAGAGAAATAGCATTCGGTCACCAAACAGCGATTTCATATCAAGTACATTCTTTTTCGCTTAACTGCAACAACTTAACATTACCTTAAATGCTGCGTAAGATATATTATTGATAATACAGCAAGAATGAAAGAAATTGTTTTAAATATTTCAAAACATCAACTGCGCCAATTCTAAGCTATGACAGTAGTAGATGTGTAACTGCAGAGCTAAACACAGTGCAAATTCTTTTCGAAGGCTAGATGCTAACATGTCAATAGACTAATGATAACATGAAAACGTTATGGTCATTGCCAGAGTGCCAAGGAGGAATAGTGGTCATTCTCAGAGAGCGGAGGAACAATAAATACAGGGTGTATAAAAAGTTCGTACTTAAATTTCAATTTGATTTCGTACGAATTCTCGTACGAACTTTTTATACGCCCAGTACAAATATGTGAGAGTGCTAATACACAGTGCTAATTTTAGCAGCCAAGAGGTCGCCATATGGAGCGATTGATTAAGCGATGAATATCGTCACGGTGATTTTCCGAGCGCTAAGTACGGATAAAACTTGCGATACGGCGTTTTGGCAGAGTAATTTATGAGAGGCAAACGGTAGTTTTCGTGTTAAGAGTACGCGCTCTCATTAAAAATTATAAAATATAAGCAAAGGTGATACCCATTTGCATATATTTACGCAAAAAAATCATTCAAGTTACGCACTCAAACTTCCCGCGCACAGATACAGAACTGATATCTTCATTATTTTTTGTTACCGTAAGGCGCGCTTGGCGCTCTGTCAAAGTGTCGCGACGCGAACTATACAAACTAACATTCAGAAAATACACAGAGAGTTGTCAACAGAATACCAAAATGTAGAGACACAGAGCGGCCATTTACAGAAACGGCGAGGCAAAAGCAGCAGGCGACTTGTAATACACAGCCTTTTACCGCAATTAGTCACTTTTGCATTCAATTTTGTCCTCTCTATATCTCATATCATCACCTCCGCATTCAATTAGAGCGCAAATTTGACGAAATGCTTTACAAAGGTGATGAAACTTTATGCAAGAGTGACAAGTGTGAGTAAAAAAGTGACGAATTATGATGAAAGACTAAGGCAATTGAAGTAACCGCGGCAGGTCGCTCTAATCGGGCTAAAGGGCGACCGGTACGAGAGAGGTCCTATAGCGATTCTCGTCTGATTACAATGTTTGCATTCAAATAGCACCATACAGAATTATTTTGGCCACAAACTCTTACGAAACGCAGTTCAAATCACGCGCCTTCGATTACGGTAGTCTTCGCGTACCGATCGCCCTTTAGCCCGGTTAAGTTAGCTCAATCTTGAGCAAGGGAGAGTTGGCTAAGTTGGAACTGGCTGCAGACGAGGCCGTTGACTTCGAGCCAAGCGCCGGACTCGCGACAGACGACGTCATTGAGCTTCTGCTTGACGGCGACGAAGGCGCGCTTGAACTCGAGGCCGTCGCCCTTTGACCGCCGGCAGTCAACCAGCACCCGGCCGCCCATCTCGTACACCGACACGACGAAGCTCGTCTCTCTTCGCGTCTTTGTTATCAACACCGTCAGGATTGACTGCAAATTGATGAGGATTATATTCGACAAATATGTCGTATGCCTTGGAGCGACCCGTGCCTTGGAGCGACCGGCTACGTCGCACTACAGTTCTATGACGTAGGTGACTCCAAGGTACAAGCCCTTGAAGCGACCTGTAGTGCGACGCAGCCGGGTTTAACATAGGGTCGCTCCAAGGCACGGGTCGCTCCAAGGCATACGACATATAAACCGCATAGAATTACGGTAGTAAAGGGAAGTTCGGCAACTTTTAACTAAAGGAGTGCACCGTGTGTTTTTTCCAGCTAATTATGACAATTTTGTTATCAGTACCCTCAGGATTGACTGCAAATTGATGAGGATTATAATCGACGTATTTACTGCATAAAATTACGGTAGTAAAGGGAAACTTCGGTAACTTATAAGTAAAAGGAGAATACCACGTTTTTGTTCAGCTGTTTATGAAAATTTTGCTATCAGCACCGTCAGGATTGACTGCAATTTGACCAAAGTAATATTATAGTCACTTTATATCGTCGAAATTTCTTAGTTATTAACAAGAAAATGAAATGCTGGTCCCGAAGCTGTAAAGATTGATAGTGTGGACCACGCATTTTAGTTCCCCCACTAAGCGTGCTACGATGTTCCCTACGGCTCTCTGATACTGAATAAGAGACTTCAACTATAAAAAGAGAATAAAAGAGATTGTTTGTACCTGTCCGTGAGGGCCTTTTCGTACAGTGTAGCCAAGGTTGTCGCAGGCGACGACGACCATGCCGAGCACGTCGTGTCCCGGCACCGTCACGCAGAAACGAGTCATCCGCCGCACCAGGCGTTGGAATGGATTCTGAAAAGCGACAAATTTGAATTTATAATTATCATTTAAATCTTTCGCGCTATTAAATAAATTAGGGACTAGAACGATCGCTTTTAGTATTCAAGTGGATGCCTGTAATAGAGTCGATAAAATGAATATTATGAGGGGACAGCATGGCCTTAATGGAAGCATACATCTAATCTATGAGAAGGAAAAGCGTTAAATATAAAAAGAAAAGGAGACGGTAGTGCTTGACAATGTCACGATGAGCTTAGGCTTAGGCTTGGAATCTGGCCAAAATCTAAGCCGTAGCCTCCGGCATCAAGCACATAGAAGCACTGCCAAACCATACAGAAAGACACATACTGGCGTCTGGCTCTGGCTACAGCCAATCTGCGAGTAACTGAGGAGCATCGAGTCGACATTCTCGGGCTGCGAGAAGCTGTTGTTCGCAAAGTTCGGCGGGGTCGTAGAACCGTCACGCTGCCTGAAATGACTCCGAAAATACTGGCAATCTGCCAAGAGTCGGCCACATCACATCGAGACAATCGGCTAGTTAGATAATTGTTCCTCAAAGTTAAATAATTCTCAGCGATACTCAGAGCTATAAATTATTTTGAAATTGAGTATTTGTTTTGAATAGCATAGGACGCAATTATGTTACCGTATACAATGTTTCATAGGAGCATAGAAATAATTGATTTTTTAACTAAAAGCCAAAAAAACGCTGGTAAACCCATTTCGGTACGGATGACAGTAAGCGACTACGCAAATCATTATAGTACTGCCAAACCTGCCACCTATGTTTAATTTCAAACAACTCATTATGAGATAAGATGTTCGTTAACTGAAAAATACATAATAGCCCTATCATAACAGACGTTATCATATTACAAATCAAATGATCACACCGTTTGCAAGCAGTAGGACACCCAACGTCGGTACCGCAGTCGTTCGATGAAACGGAGTTATTTCCGGGCACCGGCTGCGAGACGGACTGATCGCCATCCAACCTACAAAAAAAAAAATCACTCTTCGCTTCCATCATTTTCACGCTGTCATATAAATGAATGTAACAAATAACAGCCATGATATTAAAGATTCTATCACTGTGCTGGCGGCTGATGATATAAATTAAAAAAGCGCGCAATTTCTTTCAACTTCTGACAGCCACTGTCTAATTATAATAATAATACTACGTTATGGATAATAATAATAATAATACGTTATGGATATAAGCAAAGCACGAATTGCGATGAACAAAGCTGCGGGCATCAATAAATATTAGGCTAGAACTGTGTCAATGGGCCTGTTTCGTATCGCGTACTATAGCTACAGTCGCACTTAGCTTAATACGAGAGAATACCAGCAAAGTACAACTTTAGCCTAAGTATACGATATTAAATTGTCTCGATAGTTGAATCCTACGTATTTAACAAAAAAATGTCTACCACAAGCATAAACTCGAACCAGGAAAGCATCTTCAAGTAATCATAAAAAGAGAAACATACACTTCAAAGACGGTATTGAGGCTTCGCTTGCGTCTTTTCGCGGGCCGATCCAATGTACCGCTGCCAGTAGCGTTCGCCACACCGTTGCTGTAAGTTCGGCTAAGATGAGCTGAAAAAGAATTTACTACTCCAACATTAAGCGCCGTGTAATGCTAACAACATATAGCTAAGGCATTAAGAGGATATTTCAATACATGATAATCATTTTACTAAAAATTTATCGCAAACGCTGAAGCTCCTAAAAATCCTTCCTATCTTAAGGTAAAGCGTCTAAAAAGGCGAACATTCGACTCAAATTGAAGGCAGGCTTTCCTTACTGCCGCTCTGTCATGTGACTTTCTAACTTTTGTCTAAATGCCGCAACTATGCAACGCCCTCTTAGCCACATATGACTTCCAGCAATTCCAGCTAGCTAATGACGAATTAGTAATACTGCAGAAACGAGATTCAAATCTCAATAGTATAATCAATAGGCCAAACGACTATTGTTTCTTAAAGTACGGTAATCAAATAAGAGTCGAAATAAATTACCGCGCTCTTTGGAAAAGTCTTTGGTAAACCACGGGTGCGCTTGTATTCTCTTGATGCAAGCCCGATGAAGCGGATTGTTATTCAGGATCGCTCTCAGAAGCGCTAAATGGAAAACATGAACTATAGTAGCATACATGATCTCGCATTTCCGTTCGTTTTTTGTGAGATAATACGTAGAGTAGCGTACGCATAGTAATCGGCTAAGAAAAAAATGATAACCCCTGTTACAAATAAAAACGATACAAATACTAGGATAAAAATGATCCAAAAACACTCTTAAACACAAATGTAATGCTCAAAGTAACTAGATGAACATTTCGTACAAAGAGCAACAGTTCCGATCTTGGTCCAGGGGTTTGCATCAAGATTGGCGCTCTCGGTCCAATCGTTAAAGGCGTCGCAGTCGCCGGTCGGACTGTCCCACGCCAACTCGCCGGCCAACAACGCCACCAACACAATGCCGCACGACCAAACGTCAGCTGGTTGCGCCCTAAAGCGCGTCATTCGAGCAAAAACACAGTAGAGTCATCATTTTTCGATCAGTAACAAGAAATCTCGTCAAACATCGTAATAAGCAAAGATGATCTGGCTTTTTAATGCTTGAACACCGTTTTTTACCAAGAATGATAGTCATTTCTTGGTTTTTACGGGCGTAAACTGATAGAATGAAGCGCTAGCGACTTTCGAAGCAGTTTGCCTTATTCAATCAAAGATTTCTTGTTACTGCTCGGGGAAATATTTGACTCAAAATTCTACGCAAACGTACTTGTACTTTTGCGACAGAACTTCAGGGGCGACGTAAGGGAGAGTACCGCATCGAGTATCCAACAATCGCTCTCTGCCATTATGTCTGAACACCGTTGCCATGCCAAAGTCGCTTATCTTTAGTAAGTCTAAAAGTCAACGAATCCAACCTCATGTTCATGCAAATCTTAGAATACATTCAGGTATTTGACACTAAACTGCTAAATATGACAACATTAACAAAATTCAATTACAGAACTTCATATTCGTAAATGCGCAATTAAAATCAACTGATAGAGGTATTAAGAACTCTGTACAATTACATGAGAATTCTGAAATCTGAGCTTAAGGTCCTTTGACAAAATTTACGTCCGGCGAAATAGAATTTACCACCACGCATAGCTAAAGCCGATGAGCACTGGTTCATACGTTTCCCTATTCAATCTGAATTTCTCTTCACCGAATGCAGAACATTAAATTATGTTAATACGAAAAAGCATTCAGGTGTGAAAATGACTGACCATTTTTGGTAAGAAGCAGATTCTCGGGCTTAATATCGCGATGGGCGACGCCTCGCGAGTGAATATATTCGAGGCCCTTAATAAGCTGACGAAAATAGAACTGCGCCTTCTGGGTCGGCATTCCGACATCCGGTTCTAAAGTCGGGATTATCAGGTTTTTAAAGATTTTTTCACGATTTGACTTTTTGCGTAAGAGCATTACATAAAGAGGGTTGTAACGGGGACGGGGAATTTCGGGGACGAGGAATTTCGGGGACGGGGACAAAATGAAATTCCGGGGACGGGGAATTCCCCGTCCCCGTTACAACCCTATACATGAAAGCATAGTTTTCTAATTTAAACCTTTGTTTTTACTATAAATACAAAGATAACTGGATTATTCAACGAAATCCACTCGTTTAAATTTCCAGCCTTTCAAGGTCTATTATGTTTCCTACAGTGTATTCTTCTTTGCAAAGCAATTTTGATTAAACATGGTCTTTCATCAGAATTCGCCACCTTTGCATTCAATTTCGTCATCTCTGCATTCACTTAGCACGTTAATTTTTCGATAGTAAATCTCTAATTGATGAGTATGGGTGTGAAAATAACGAATTTTGATGAAATACCCTATAAGAATTTGTTAACACACTACATTTTAATGCCAAGTTTCAGTACTTTAAAGCAAAACGGCGCAATATTTAGACTAATTAAAAGTCTTTAATTTAATGATCAATCATTCAACAAATCTTACCAATTTGATCAAACAATTCGCCTCCATCAGCATATTCGAGAAAGATTTGAAATTCGTCTGCAATCATCTGATAAGAATGGTTCATAAAAAAGACTGAATAAAGCCGCTAACCTAAATTCTCCTCAAAGCGCATATCCAAGTACTTGATGATGTTCACATGATTTCGAAGCATGCGCATTAACAACGCCTGCAAATGGAAAGTGATTTAGACATGAAATGGACGAGAAGAAGACATTAAGTCAATGGGCCGGTTTCACATCGCATACTTTAGCTAAAGTCGGACTTTACGCAATGATAAAGGATAGGCCTTAAGTCGGACTTCAGCTAAAGTACGTGATGTGAAACCGGCCCAATGTCGTAACGCGCACTTTAGCTCAAGTCGTACTTAATGCAATGATGAAGGAAGACTTCAGTCAAGTTATCCCTTAAGCACGACTTGAGCTAAAGTGCGCATTATGATAATGGCTCCTATCCGTTTTGCTGTCATTGATTGTCATGACTTGCAGAAAAGATTTCAAATCAGTAGAAATAGTTCATAATAGTTTCGCTTATAACTATTGGCTTTGGCCAGTCCCAAATTTTCAGTCTTCTATTTTCCGTACAGGACAAATATCGTATATAAGGATAAATGGTTGTATCAATCAAATTTCGTTGGTCCCCAATTAACTGGTACAAATAATTTCCACTGTACATGACACAGTGTGTATTCCCCAAAAATTAAAGCGTGGGAACAACAAAGAAGCAAGCTAGCTGCACGTGACAAGGCTGCCAGGAGGTCACTTAACTGCAATCTGAAGCGATGACGTATGCACACGGCTTGTCATATGCAGCTAATAGCTAAGTATAGTACATTTCCCTCAGCTACGCATGGCTCAATTCTTCTTTAATCGACGATCACACAAGATATTTCAGCAAAAAAGACATATTTTCAGTTTAAATGTTGGTTATTGCATAATACTAGTAGAGAAACGCAGTAAATGCAATAGTTGATAACATGATTTTAATCGCCATCTTACCATATTGACACATGGATGAAAAAGATGAAAGTGGCACATTCATTCGAATTTCCTCTAATATTAACAAAGAAATACAGTAATAGCGATAAAGCGAATAATTTTAACTAAAATAAAGCAAATGGTTAGAAAATTTCGTACCTCTTTTCGAACTGTTTCAACAACGTCAGGGTGTTTGGCCAGATCAATTACTTTCATAGCGACTGCGTTGAGCGGGTTTTGCGAGTCGACAACCAATTTCACTTCGCCATACGCTCCTAAAACGACCAATTGCTAACAGATGAACGCTGAGGAAATCAAATAGTAGCTACTTTTCAGGAATTTTCGTAACACTGCGTCAATCGAATTCAGATAGGACAATGGGCTTGAATTAGACACCCTTCAGGAATATGTATACTTTTGACTTCAGTGATTTTGCTTCACTTTGCCACGTATTGAAGCACAGTGCTCTTTCGACTCAAAATCACTTCGATCAGAAAGATTTGCGCGCTCCATTATTTATTTTTATATCATAACAGAAGTGAAGAATGCCCCATAAGAGAGAATAGCTCTGCAAACAATATTTTGATAAATTTGCTGCATTCAGTTTTTCATGCTTGATATAATGTCCAAATGTGAGGCTGCCCCCAATAGCCGTGTTTAGATTACCCACTTTCCACCCTAAATGGCTGAGAAGATTTATTGCGAACCGTCACGATATGGGATTTTTACGATTAATTACCAGTGATGAATTATTCTTGGCAAGTGGTCACGCTACATAGTTTTTGAGACCAACTACCAGTAATCAATAATTCTGCAGTTATTCTTGGCAATCGATCTCAAAAAGTAAAATTGTGAAGATTCGCAATAATTCTGCTCAGTCCTTTGTTCTCGATCTCTACAACATTCACTTCGGATCGAACGCTTTCATAATCTAGATGTATACTTTCTGAACCACACTGGGCACTATCACTCCATATACTTTCCAGATCAAACTTGGTACGTATCTTTAGAAGAAGCTCAACAAAGTGTCCACTATGATTTAAGTGTTAAATGTTAAGTGAACATAGGCAAGGGTGTGCGACAGGAACGCCTCAAGCAGCAACAGTGTATAATATTCATTAATTACGCCCCCAGAATAGTAAGAGATATTCCCGAGTTTCTGACGTGGGACAGGTGGCGGTGCCTCTCGAACACTCGTATTCGCGCAAATTGTATTATCGTCAAAAATGCTACATACTGACCTTCACCAAGAGTGCGCACAACATTCCAACCAACTCCATAATTCGCATGGTCAGATCCAGACCTGGTGGCTGCGGACTTTGACTTTGAATTAGATTCGGCACCATCAGTCGTTATACCTTCCTCCGCTATTGATGCCATTTTTTCTTTTCTAAACCTCGCGAAGGACTCTGAAATATTCGAAGCGTTTTCTTCTCTTCCTACAGAGTACTCAACAAAGGTGTAATGATTACTCTTTAATATAAAAAAAGTATTCTAAAATCGAATGTTGTTGTCCTTTGTTTTGTTGAGCGTCTTTAGTTTACAGCATTGCGACACTTGGCAAAATCAAAGTCTTCTTGGCGCTCATTATGTTACTGTATTACACCGATCGTGTCGTGAGACAATTCAATTAACTTTCATCTTGGCATCAAAGATCGATTGGCATCCCAAATTAGCGAATGTGGCATAAATACTTACAGCTCAGGAGTTCATTAGATAAAGCTGCTTTCCTCTTACCTCCATCGCCCACCTTTGACCAAACCTCAAATGCAAAGCCATACGGAAATCTTTCTAATCGTTTCTATTATACACCTCATTAACCAAAGAACATGGAAGAAATATCATTCACATCAACTCATAAAGACGGATCAGTGCCAGGCACGAGGAAGTATTTTTAACTGCCAAAGGCGGTCAGCGCTGGATTAAAGACTTCAAGTTGAATTACTCGCGCTTGTCATGGGATACAGTAATCTTCATTCAAAGTGCCGCTATCTTACTTTCCCCGCCACGCCCCCCTCCCTCCCCTTTCCTCTTCGTTCTCTCGCAATCAAACAAATACATCCAACCGCGTAGGAGCATGGAAAAAAGAAAGCCAGTATGCTGTAGAAAGACTATATCGATCTGTGCTCCAATATCGAAGACTGCTTTCATTTTTCACACGCTGCATTGTTTGTGAGCATGTGAGTAAGTTCTCGAAGGCTGGAATGTCATAATAATTAAAGTATCTCATAACAAGTGTCAACGTGATAACTTGATATTTACAGCCGAGTACGGGTCGCGTTTGGCAGTGTAAGCAACTTAACTTCTCGTGTCTGGCACGTAACATACGTCAGCGACTGTGATCAAATGACATCTGCATTACAAATTAGATGCGTGAAGGAGAAGGATTATCAGAAGACTTCGCAAATACATTAGTGCAAATCTGAGAATTGCAGAAAAAAGCAAAATTATAATAACTTCTGAGCTGTGTGCATCGTAGATCAAACGTATGGAGCTAATATCGCAAATAAAAAGAGACACTGACTAAACTGACGAACAAGCCGATCTCACTGAAGATTAACACACCTTTCATGTCTTTAAGCGATCGTGTTTAGTCTTATCTACCTGTCATAGTAGTAATCCTATGACTGTCGAGACAAATGTCTAAAAACGCGACGATACTTTCAAAAAGCGTTTTTGGAGTCGCCCGAGCAGCAGCGCCATCAACTCTTACTAAATTCAAATTAAAGCTAACAGCGAACAAACTACTCATTGTATTCTATGTCTTTTTGGATTATCTTGCACTGTTTAGCAATATATGCCTCTCATGTGCGATACTATTGGATGTTTAAAGACCAAGTTTAGCCGGTTTTCATTGGGACTTAAAGATAAATATTGTGTTATTGAACGCAAGCATTAATGTTCAGGATAATCAGCATGTTTATGATTGAGTCATTCAAATAACAAGCTATAAAAGCTTTTTATCTCGTAATATACGTACTATTTGTTGAGAACAACAACAATTTGTGAAGATTTATCACGATTAAAGATCGGACGGTCGACTAGTGCCGATACAGCTTCCGGTAGCGGCACACGCACTTTGATGCACTGTTATATCCCTTCATCAATACCTTCCCGTATTGACTACCAGTACATAGAATAAATCGAAATTTGCGCTCTACCAAAGTAAAACACTCCTGCAAAACATGTAATTCTTTGCCAAAATATTTGTTATGGAAAGATCGAAATTTTAAATTATTTTTGAACGATTTTTCTGAGTAACATTGATTAGGCGATTAGATAAAAACTGATAGCAACTGATAACATTTTATTCGTTTACCATAAAACTGAGATCAATAGCTGCAGACAACAAGAATGTGCAAGAATTTTTCCATGAAAGCTTCGAGTGGAACGATGGATTCAGATACGTAACAAGAAACAGATCAACTCGACTAGAGTCGGAGGAACATGCGCATCGCAGAGCGTTGCTCGCAACAGACATTGCGAAATTCACTCATCGGGCAGCGGCGCTGACAGCACCTTCTGGCAGTTTCAACCGCATGTCGCGGAACATCATTCGCGTTTCTAGTGGTCAGCTTCAGGCTGTCGCCATTTTCCGCTGGCGCTCCTGCTCGCGTTTCCACTTTTGCTGAAGAAAACATCATGTTCACTTACAATCAATATTTTCCACTGTGACACTAATTTAAGATTACTCTTTTCATTATCGTTTATGTATGTAAGTACAGTTTATGTATGATGCTCAGTAATTAGAATGGACTGACAGCCGCGATTGTTGGCGCTAATAACACGTTATTGTGATTTTTTCTTTAAGAAGGTTTGAGATTTTAGCTCCAAATATGAGTCAGCAATGTTCTACAATATTCTTAAGCCTTCTGTTTGCTTGACAATACTGTTTTAGGGCCTCTTTCGATTTTATGTGCTTCTCTTTAAGGAGATAGGAGATTGCAGCTCAAAGTTATGAGTCAGTAATCTCCCGCTTTCCGTTCGACCGCGATCTGATAATATTTTTCTGCGACCGCGCCGTTTAAAAAGACAATTTTGAGCTGTTGCCGATCTGTGGCTCCTATTTTTGAAATATGATGTTTTTCTTAGCTCGAAATCGACATACAATTTTACTTCTGCAAACATTTTCCCTTACACTGCACAATTTGATGTTGTTGAACAAAATTATTATTGTTTAATCGTTCATATCTTGTGAAGAGGCTAGGATCGATCGGTTAGCAATTAAGGGGATTTATGGCGGATCTGGACTCAAATAATCAATATTTGATCAGTTTCTTGACGAGCCCCATATTATTACCGGTATGGAAACTCTTCCAGAGCTATGAATCGTGCATTGCGCGCTTAATACCGTGCAAGAGTGGGGATCCGTGTCAT
>NIUQ01004307.1:0-14136 GCA_002796945.1 Plectus sambesii
AGATATTTCTTCTTTTAGCTGTTGCAAGATTTGTGGATAGGTTTCTTGCAGCTGCTGCAATATTGATGGATAGGTTTCTCCGTTTGCATTCTGCATTTTCAGCATTTTGACTGCCACAAGCGTATATTCCTCAGATCCATGATCAGTTTTTAACCGACCGCGAAATACGCATCCAAAATTTCCACTACCCAATGGCTGAAATAAAATAATTAAGCACTTATGAAATTAGGATGCCGAAATAAGGAGACCATGAAACGGTACATGCAGTGTGCGAGGGATATGAATTTCCGAAGTTTTGTGCTCATAAATGATAAAATGGATAAAAATATAAAGACCGTGTCTTGGAGAGAGCACACGTATCTTCTTTTTATTGACTTAAATGCCGCGAATAAAGGGTTTTACCAACCTCTTTGTCCAATTCCACGAACGTCGGATCAATTTCATGAACATAATATGCCAACTGTTTGTAGTCCTTCATAGTTTTACGATTCTTTCCTCGTTCCCTAATCGTTGGCACTAAGAGGGGCAAATTAAGTAGTAGTTGATTGACAGTAATCGATATTGAATGAAGGTTGGTGAAGAGTTATACGATAGACATCTTATAAGGTAGTTCAATACATCGAATTCTGTTTGCACTGTTAGTGGCACTGGAAGTTGCTTGATGCTCACACACCAATATTTAAAATTGATAAGCTTCGATGCTAAGCGGATTAACTTAAATAAGTTTGCTTAGCATCAGACGTGCTCGTGCTTTTGATTTATCAAGTGCTAGTTGCCTCTCATTCGCTTTTCTGCTGCTAAATTTTCTCTTTTAAATGACATCATTGTTTATAGGATGTACTAACATTGATCAGCAACTTGAACAGTAAATTGAGAATCAATTGTTTACTCAGCAGAACACATAATGTATAAGGGTGATTAAGTTACAGAAAAAACTCCAATGACCCACTTTGATTTGTTTGAGTGTCTTGAGCCTGCTCTTCAAGTTCAACATTCAACAGTGCCGTCATGATATTTCGTTTTGTACAAGCCTGAAGATAGGCATTCATTTTCTTAATCTCATCGCCGACATATCTTCCAAATGAATCGCATGGATCGCTCATCTGTGAGGCGTTGATTGGACGAAAGTTGCAGAAGTGCTCTCAATCGCATCAATCAGACGTTGGTTGATCTCATCAGTGACGGCTTTACTCGCCGCGATACGGCGCTTCCGTAACCTTCTTTCTTGTCGAACAGTCGTTTGTTGAAGTTGCTCAGCGGCGTGGGGCAAACCGGACGGGGGCGATGCGGTCGATGAGGCTACAACATGAGCTGATGACTGCGATCTATCAGTATCTTCAAGATCAGACTCTTTCAACACCTGTCATGGGTCATTTTCTTCTTCTCCACGCAGGTTACTTGTTCGTCTAAAGGAAATATTGAGCAAATAAGTTTCGAACATACTGACAGGTTTTGATCAATAAATTAAAAATATCTTAATATGCTTTTGCTATGTCTATCATAAGAGAGAATAGTTACATGATAATCGTTTTGAGAGGGTGTTCCTTCATAATAATTACAAAATATTACTTTGAGAGAGTCCCTCATGCTCTATGAAATGTAAGGGATCGAATGGCGTCTTTCGCGGGATCCGCGTGGCAAAGGGATGAATGGATTTTTCAGGAAAACTACAAAAACTTATTCGAGACGGGTTCAACATAAATGCAAGAGCCGATAAAGAAGTGATAAACGAAAACTGAGGCTAGTATCACATTACTGTAATACGATGACACCAATGACGCCTTTGTTGTATGGTTTTAAATGTGAAAGCGACCTAAACATAACTAAACCTAAGTCCTCTTTATCAATTAGTTATTAAAGAGCATGGTTATATGAAGGTGTTATAAGCAATGCAGAACATATGTCTTAACGAGCTTAATCAGCCTGTATTCCAAAAAATTAGAATCAGTAGGGGCTGGTCAGCAATTATGACAAATGAAGCATTCAGAAAATATTTTAACGCAACAAGAACAAACTTACTAATCGCGATCAGAAATGTAGGGTTCTATCCACGACATCTCTTCGAATAAATATCATTTTCTTTTCCCTCGTCCTCCACTGCCATTCGGCGGCTGTCGCTTTGCTCTTGCGTAGGAATTTCTGATCATTTTCCATTTCCGCTTGAGTCATTCGGGGCCTAAAAAGTAATAACTGGATTGGGCAAGTTTCAAGTGAAATTCGCGAACGTTCAAAACTATCAAATCTGTACATTAAGTAATTAAGCACAGGCAATCATTTAATGGCACATACCTTTGGAACATGAAAAAATTTCAGCGATAGACGCCCAAATTTTCGTTTTACACTTGCTATCGAAATACTTTGGGTGGCTGAGATCATATAACGCGCGGTTTCTGCGCACCTCCTCAATCAGTTCCGCGTCTTTCATTTTATCTGGTATTATAAAAAGGAAGACAATCTGAAAAAAATGATAAAAAAATTGCGAATGCGTTATTGAAATATCCCATCAAATTGATTTTATACGATAAAACTGCAGTATTCCACTCAAGACCATGTGAAATACAAAATTTGCCGCAGGAGGTAAGATTCAAAATTTTTGAGGCTTGCTGCCGCATTGTGACTGCTGCTTAAGCTTCATGGGTGGGACTTAATGAGGCTTAATAATATTAGAGGCATAATCTCTAAGGGAAGGAAAGAAGCGCAAGGTGGCAGTAGATTGAAATAAAATATTTACTTCTATAAAAACAGCTACAGCAAATGACGCCATTTCAAGAACGAATGTACTTTATAATAGAAACGAGGCGTGCGCAACCGCGCACTGCTGAATCACATAAATATGTTAGCTATGATAGATCTTAGCTGATTGTAAGGTAGTGGCAGACATTTGGTTGGTAAACTATAGTTTCCCATAAGTTTCGCAATTCTTGGTGACACTCAGCGCAATGCCTCATGAAGACCATAATAATTGCTTCACTCCTGCACAACTTTTGACCACAGTTATCGGCCCATAGTCTTGATCAACGTTCATTTTATGTCCATCGAATATTTGGAAACTGAAATTTGCGATTTCGATGTGGAACACATGACAGCGTGGCCGAGTGGTTAAGGCGATTGACTAGAAATCAATTGGGATCTTCCCGCGCAGGTTCGAATCCTGCCGCTGTCGATACTTTTATCGATGGAATGTTATAATTAACTGTCTATTTTTGAACCGTAATTCTCCTCTTTTGGCAAATTATGAAAGAAATTTAAGAATTGCGGATGCAACCACTTTTAGGAACTTCGAAAACGTCTCACTAACTATTATTGACTATTCTCGTCACTCTGTTGGGATAAAGTCGCGAAGTTCATTAAGGCATAAAAGCTTGAAAACTCTTATAATTGGTTGCAACCGCAAATCTTGACTTAATTATTTCAAGCACGGTCTCTTAAAACAATAAGGCTGACTGCTGCATATTTAGATAGAAAATTAGAAGAAAAACAGTATACGGCACCAAAACAATTCGACAGCGGCAGGATTCGAACCTACGCGGGAAGTTCCCAATTGATTTCAAGTCAATCGCCTTAACCACTCGGCCACGCTGTCTTGCTGACACTCAAAATTTATTCATTTTTCACTGAAAAGTTTTGGTCCTTTTGTCATGATAAAATATTGACAGAATTCTCGGAACTTTACTTCTCGTTCATAAAAAACTAGTTAAGGACATGCAGAAACTACTTGAAATTACCATCTAACTTCAATATACCCGCTTTTGACAGCCACGCTCGCTCGAAGAAGCTGAGGGTAATTGTTCACGAGTGCGCCCATCTGAGTTTCGTCAATTTCTGCCCATGCTTTCTCTCGATATCGTCCCAAAGACTCGACATAGGGGTCGGGGGATAGCGCTAAATTTCCGCTGTAAGATTCCCCAAACCGCATAATCCTTAGGATTAAGATCGGGCGAGTTTGCGGTATGTTCTTCCGCGCTAATAACTGGGAAATGGTCCTCACAGAAGTCTTGGGTCACTCTCGCTCGCTTGGAGGGCGCTGAGTCTCACTGAAAGTTCCAGTGTCCTTCATCAAAGTGCCCATTGTCCAAGTGTCCATCGGCTTGAGGAGCCATAGCATTCTCCACATCTCGCTCAATATATGGTTCACATTCATTTTGACTCCTTTTTCAAGAAAACTAAACAGTGACAATCGTTCGATATCATTCCCGCCCAAACCATGACAAAGAGCAAATGTTGTTGTCTTTTAACGATTCGATTGTGCAATGTGGTAGATGACGAGCACAAGTCCACAATATTTTACAAATTAAATTTTCTTCTGTGATGAAACCTTTTTCATCCGTGAAAAGAACTCGTCTCTGCAGGCCACGTGCGAGTTGCTTGAGCAATCTCTTTTCTCTTCCCACTCGTGCGGCTTTCAATTTTTCAGACAGAAGATATCGTTTTCTGTGGCTTTGCTGGGAAACTGCAAGCGCACAATTTAAACTGACGCAAGCATTCTAATATGTTACTCTCTAAATCGAGTTCATTGTTTTTCGCTCCAAAACATTTTCTCATTATTTTAATGAAATAATTCGGTATAAAACAGTGAAAAGATTCATTGAAAAATCAATAACGTACGTTGTAGTGCAAAACATTGGAATGATTATTACAATGAATAATTCTTTTGGAGTGAAAACAATGAACTCGATTTAGAGAGTACTATTGGAAAAGCTTTAGTGCTCGGTCCTTCAATATGCTTAGCACAGCCCTCAGAAAGACTAATAGGTTTCTGGTATGTGATGCTTAGGCTTCTGAAGACAAAGGTCGAGTACCTCTGAGGTGTTGGCGGATTGATGGATTCGGGTGGTTATAATTATTGCTAGGCCAAGTTAAATAATTAAGATAAACTGATTAAAGCTCACTTTTAAGTCTCTTAGTCAGTATTTTAGAATTGCAAAAACGTTTAATGGTCAGGCAGAAGAGCGAATGCTGTCTTTAGCGAAATGTTTCTAGAGCAATTTTATCGTAGTTAACCGACTAACTTGGCGATGCAGCTTAT
The DNA here is from genome assembly GCA_002796945.1 of Plectus sambesii. Classification (NCBI taxonomy): domain Eukaryota; kingdom Metazoa; phylum Nematoda; class Chromadorea; order Plectida; family Plectidae; genus Plectus; species Plectus sambesii. Next base: position 5,027 of record NIUQ01004307.1, read on the forward strand.
AATCGCCCAATAACGCTCCGAAAACCAAGAGTTTCGTTCGATTTTGAATTAAGACCTATAAAAACTCTAGGATTTCTTCTTCATTTTAACACTTAGTTTTAAGTTCGCGCATACGCATCTTTTGAAATCAAGCTTCTCGGACAAGGTTTTTAGGCGCAATAGATTAGGGCTTGTCTGGTTCTACCAACCTTTGGCCGAAGGCGATCGTTCGGTCGAACTCAATTTGACCAAAATATTTTGACCCCAGCTTCATTCCGTGAATTTTCTCTTGCGGTCGCTAATTACTTGATGCATAACAATAATTCAGTGGTTCTCATTGCATGTTGACCGATAAACATGGACGGTCATTAGGAGTGTGAGCCGACGATAGAAGTGATACGTATAATGTATGACGCCTTGTTATTTTGCCATTTCCGACCATAACTCGACGCTTTCTTAAGCCTTCACTCTTTTCTACTTTAGTTGTTAGAGATGCACCAGACAAGAAGCAAATGCCGTCTGTTGAGATACAGCAAATGGCAAAAAGTTGAGGAGTTACAAGGTCAAAGTATGCAAAAATGAGATTCCGCGGTTTTTCTCATAATTTTATGTAATTTTAGAAAGATATATGCGAGATTTGAAGATTAACGGCTAGAAAAAGATCACCTTTGGTTAGTTTTGTAAAGTGGGCAAATGTTAAGATAAGTGGTACTAGTGTGTACGGCAGCGGTAGGAACCATTCGCCCGAAAAATTTAGGGTGAGCTTGGTCGAACGAGGTCGCTCGAACGTTGGTTCCTACCGACTGCAAAGTTTGGAATGGACTTTTGGTCGAGTGAGCTCACTCGACCTAAAAAAACGATTGGTTTTTACCACTGCGGGCCTGAAGACTAAAACAGCCACGTTTATTTTATGTCCATCTAATATTTTGAAATTGAAATTTGCGACTTCATTAGCGAATACATGACAGCGTGGCCGAGTGGTTAAGGCGATTGACTAGAAATCAATTGGGATCTTCCCGCGTAGGTTCGAATCCTGCCGCTGTCGATAAATTTTGCCAAGTTGGAAATTTTTATTCAATTAAGGAGCCTCATATAGCTTTCAACCTCATCTACAATATCCTTATAGCTTGCCGAGCAATATTTGATCAAATCATGTAGGAAGCCTATGTGTCGTTGTGAATGTTACAATTTTCAGGGTATAAAATATTTCATCTTTTTATTGTTGTTGTCCTAGCACAAGCGCGAATTTTTTTGAGGCGAGAACATCTTGACAGCTCCTACAGTTTGCTGCAACCGCAAGTCTTATGCTTCAATACTTCAGTCAAGATCTAAAACCATTGCTAGTAGACATTTTCTAGCGAAAGCAATCGCAATTTACAGTTCTAACACTGCAACAGAAGCTGATCATAAAGTTTTCATACACAGACATTGTTTTAGTCACTACTGAAATTAAAATTTAGTTTGAAGCCGGCAGGCAATTCAAAATGTTCAATTTTTGGTTTTGTAATTGATAATCGTTTTTGAGCAGTCTTAGTCATTAATGTTGTTTTTGTTGCAGTTGCTATCTTTACTCACGTCGTCGCTGAGTTCATTTTTCATATCAAAACTGAGGTCACAATTTTTGATGGTGATGTGGTCGAGAATATTTTCGGCGGCGTTGTTGAGGTAATGGCTCTGGTTGAAGTTGCGATCTTCGTTGGGAGTAAAGTAGCAGTTGTTGTAACATCCCGCCGGGATTCTGCGCAGGCGTCAGTTAAGAGTGACTCATATTGTTGTAGTTTGCTCTTTACCCTACCCAAAGGGTTGATTACAACAAGCGACAAAGTCTCGGCCAGCGCCAGTGCGTATCATTCCAAACAGCATGTTTCAATAGAGTCGCGTCGCACCGCCTCTACCTCTCTTCTTAATTCAGGTATTTCTTGTTGCTTCAGTAAAAGTTTTTACAAAATAAATCATTACCAACGCATTTTAAGTAAAGATAGTTTTGTTTAAAAAAGAGCCTCTTTAAGTACCCCTCTAACGTGGTCCTTGCATTTTTAATGATAGCCTGTTCAAGAAAAATTTATATAGCATTCGCTGAAATTCTGCACGCAAAGTTTCCTGCTCGAAAAGTTTCCTTGAGCAATCGATATTTGTACATATCAGAATCCAGTGAAATAATGATCGTGTTTTGCTCAAATTTCTACTCTTTAGACTTCTTTCCGCTCGTTTTTTATTGTGAAATATTTGAAAAAGTCACAGTCGAAACATAAATTAGTCAAATTATTTGTAATCAACATCGTAGAATCTGAATGTTATTATGTTTTTATCAAAAAGAGCGCAAAATACAGAGATGTGCAGAGAAGGTCAAGGTTGCTGATGCTGATGCCGTCATTTTGCAGTGCAAAAATTCGAAATGAATTTATCCGCATTTCGATGTTGCACCTTTTTATTATAATTTGCTAACGCACGCAGTTTCAATCGAATTCTAACGGTCAACAGATCGTCTATTTGTGAAAAGCTGTATTTGAACTAGGGCGTTCACGCGGTGCACATGACTCACGCCCCCGTTGGACTCGGGGCGCGGAGCGCTTTTCGATCTACGACGGAGCGCGCGGAGTGTAAACTACAAATTTAACGTCCAGCTCGGTTATGCTAGCGAAGCATCTAAGAAGTTAGGGTAAAATAAGACATAAGTGTCTCATTTTATCTTAACTTCCGAAGATGATGTCTTTGACAGCATCAAACTAGACCGACCATATCTGTACTATTAATAATTTGCAATACTTGTGGTACTGCACTACACTTTTACTAAGTTGCCGTTCCTTAAATGATCAAAGATTCAAAGGTGCAAAGATTTCGACAACAAAGCTGAAATACGCAGCATACGCACCTTTCAAAACAAATGTCCAGGGACACACTAATTGATACTGACAATGACCGCAGTAAAAGTAGTTAACCGAAGAATGTACTGCAAGCTAATATTTTGCAGGTTGCTCGAGCATTCTTCATTCTTGGTTTCCATGGCCGACTGCGCTTCAAACTACCAGCAAACCAAACAGTACACTGGTGAACAGGTGGGCTGCAGTTCTTATAGAGAGGAGTCCGACAAAGAAAAGAGCGGGAAATAAGGGAATATAATCAAAAGATTAGACAATGTTAAAACAAACCTCTGGGCAGACTTTAAACTTTGGGGAGAAAACATTTAACAATATGAGCATAGAGTATTTCTTGCTGGCTACATTTATTCATTTCTAATAAAAGGTTGCCAAAGACGCGACGAAAGTTTGTACCTAGTCTGAAGTGAAGTGATATCCCATCTCCCGTGGGGAAACTATTCAGGGAATAAACATACCACAACCACAAGCATGGGCTCAGTTTGGTGCCTGGGAAAAGTGCTCGTTGCAATTACTTTTCTCTTCATGAAGAATACTTGCACATTAATTGTATTCTCGTGTCGTTGCGTCATGGAAATCGTGTTTTCTAACAAACATTTAAAAAATAAATAAACAAAATTGAAATAAATCAGTTCACCAACAGGCTTACTTTAAGTCGAACTCGTTAAGGGAAAGCTTTGATAAGCAATGATTTCAACCCTTCCTCCTCCGCCATTAGTGCGAAGCAATACTCATCTTTTATGAAATATATAGAACAATAAAGGCTTCTATCATAATCGCAGTCTAATTGTAAATAAACGAACACAAGGGATTTGTTTCTTATTGATTGACATGCATAATATCGCATTTCTCACATTGTCATAACTCTATATTTAGTTATGGAGCTCATCGTTATTACACCACTTAACACCCATCGCGGTTTTCCCTTTATAACCGCCATGTGTATGCATCCTTCGGGAAATTGCGCATTCGCCGCTGACGTTCCGAACAAACGCTTCCTTAAACGTGACCTGGCTAATCAAGAGATAGTGGACGTGGACACCGTCTGGCCCAACGATTTCCACCCCAAAACACGTGATACAAATCACATAGCTGTTAATCGTTCATCGAAAGACTTTATTTACTCTCATTTTGTTGAAAAGGCAACAAACAGGGTTTTTGTCGTCACATTTTCCATCAATGCTAACCATATCACTTTCATCGACAAACACGATACTGGAATTATTACGGAGCAGAAGTCGCTGTCCGATTTCCAGCTGGACGAGCAAGGCAACATTCGTTGCTACTCACTTTCTCGAAAAGAACGAAATAGAACGCTTTTCCAATGGAAAAAAATTCACGTTAGTGACACTGGCTACCTCAGTTCAACAATACCTAGAATAACTAGAAACTTACACGGAAACTGGCACCGTTCATTTGTCGTGAATGATTGTAATTATTTACTGTCAGTTCGCGGCTACTGGTTTTTTAGAAATTTACTACCAGTGCCACACAACGGTACAAATGGCAACTTGATTGATATCGAGAATGTAGATGACGGCATCAGTTTAAAAGATTTTTACTATTGCACACCATCAGAAATGGTTGGTCCTAACATCATCTTCTACGGTTACAACAAGCAAGAGCAAGAGCAATTCGGTCTTTTATTAATTCTTGACTTGAGCGGCAGAGTTGTTTTCAAAAAAAGAATTGATATGGGAGAGCACATTCTAAAGGAACACGCTCGTCTAAGATTTGCGAACGGCAAACTTTATCTGCACGGACCCTGTTCAGGAAACTGCGGTGACAAAGCGCACATATTCGCCATCGATAACGCACAAATATCCTCCATCGCTACTGAGCACTTGCAAAATCCGTCAGGTATGGCTATACATACGAATGTTGCAAATTTTTCCTAGGGAATTTCAAGTGATGAAAGATGTGACATAAAAAGGCTCCGAGATAGGCATGTCAAACAAAGATATGTATCTATGAAAGTGAGTAATATGCACCCCTAAAACGTTGCTTTCTGTCGTTTCTGTGAAGTTAACAAAAAATGTGATCTGTCACGAACCCTTCTTTCCACTCCACATTCCCAACGTAAAATAACTTCTAGAGATGCAGTTGATCGGATACGGGGAACAGCGACTGAATACCCCCTAAGAGTATATTTCAGTATGATCCTATATCAGGAACCATGCAATCAGAAAGATATGTTAAGATAAATGACCTTTAGGCGTACACTTTTGACGAAATGTTCTCAAATGCCCTGTCCGCAACTGTCCTTAATATCTGCATTCTTTCAGGTGAACCGATGGAAACAGGTTAATGAACGCCTTCATAGGAATACAGGATCATTAGCTCAGCTCGATCCAGCATTTACAAATGTGATTATCCTTGTGGTGTGTAAAATGAAAACTCGTGCGCTTAAATATGGTGCGTGGGATTAAATTTTACCGCAGGTATTTGTAAAAAGGGGAGATTAGAAGTCAAAATTCCGATCAAACATAAACATTCAATGGGGTTCTTGCATTTTTCTGTCAATATACTTAAAATAGACAAAATGAGCGAAGAAAAAGGTCCTAAAACCGCATCTATAGCTATAATTTCTTCATATTTTTGATATTTAGGGCTCCTTTTAATAACCAAAATACAAAATTCAGACTCTTCCCCGTTGATTGAAGAAATTGTCCTTGATTAACTAGTGTTTTAAATTGCTTATAATGTGTGTTAATGTGACTCTTTCGATTGTACTTTATTCTACTGAATGATAACGCGCCAAAGTATAATCCCGAATAAACACTATCATAATCATTTTGAATTGAGCATCATTAATAATTTTCACAATCTTCCCTAAAAAGCGACATCAATAAAATTAAGAGTAATCATTTGGATGATCATATAAATGGCACGGTGCGAGAAGAAAGTGCACTAATTGTACCAGATGAGTCGACAAGACAAGAACATCTAGAATATCCAATGCTCCCTTTTGGCACAATGCTCCTTAATAGCAGGTATGGCGTGAACGCGTGCGCAGTGATCCTTCAGCAGTGGATGATTATCGAGCAGCGTTGGATCTACCAAGCAGTCCATTTTATGATCCAGAAACTCGGCGATCCACAAATCCGCCCACGTGATCTGAAAAACTATTTTCTTTAAAAAACTTTATTCGTCAATTATTTCAATGTTTTCGTTAATTTCATTTGCGTTTCCTGCATATTAGGAGAAAATGCATAGTATTCAACTATCAAGATCAGTAATGGGATAGTCACGTACCGAATTTCCGACGAACCACTGTCCGCCGTTGTCCTTTAAGAACTTCTCGTAGCGATCAAGCATCGGAATTATGTTGTTGGCGCGAATGTTCTTATAAATTTCCGCCTGCAATTGTACTAGAATGAACTTCAAAATCAGAATGGTGACAAGAAATGAGCAGAGCGTTTGATAGTGTTCCTACTTTCATGATAACACGTGTGATTCGGTAATTTATACACTATTGGCTTTTTTATACTTCTCCAGCAAAATAGAGTGAAATTTCAAACAAGTACTTTTATCATAATTCGTCATTTATGCACTCTATTTGGCCCTTTGCGATTGATTTTTAATCACTCATACACACAATTTCGTCATCGCTGCGTTCAGTTAGAATGCAAGCTCGTCGAAATGACTGCAATAATGACGAATTATGATGAGAGACCTAGGAAATTTAGCTAGAAAGTGAGATTATTTAGAGGCCAGACAAATAAGCTCAATACTTACGCTAGAAGAATTCGATATCGGAAATGACTGCGCGAAACACTGTGCAGAATATGCTATCAATATGATTACCATTATGAGTATCAGTTAGGGTACAATCGATAATCCTTATGGCACAGCAATAAACGACAGAAACCGCTATTACCGCTTTGGCGTCGTCGCCATCGAACTTGATCCAGAAGTAGTTGTGCTGAGTGAAAAGTTCACCAACATCTTGTATGCCGTACACTAGACTGTTGCACATGGCTCGTTCCCAGTCATCGGCTCCCATCAGGTCTGCAATCATGGTGCTGTAACTTGACCGTAGGGAGAGGGGACACCAGTAAAAGCGAAAGATTTCTTCAGGCTACAAAAGGTAGAATGAATAATGTAGCAGAAATTTTTCACTGAATAACGGCAAAACAGTCTTTCCTGAGACTTTCTTTGACGTGCTCCGTGCTAAAGATAGGCTGAATTTGGCGTTCTACGGTATTCGGTCTCGACGCTCGTTACTGATCGAAAAGTTTCCCCTATAAAAGAAAGTCGGAGGAAGGTGGATTATAAAAGGAGATGATACTCTGTAAGAGAACGAGTGACAGAATATGAACTGAAGTTTAACCACAAGGATGCGTGTAGTGAGACAATGGGTAGAGTAGTCCGCGCTTAGTTAATGACTAGCAATACAATTGATCACTTTTGTTAATACGATTCAACACATGCAAGAAAATTATAAATTCCTACTGAATCGTCCAGCCAGAAACTTGGCGATGGTGACCGACTGAGCGAGACATTTGCCATCCACATATAACACAGGCACTTGGCCAAATGGCAGCGCTGAAAGGAAAACTCGGATTAAGTAATCAAACAATCCCGAAGTTTAGCATGTAACCACATGAAGGGAACATTCAAACTCGCCGCATCGGCACAATATGCAAATATCGTTATTGATTTTTATTTAACGCGCAACGCGCTGGAAGCTGGGTCAGCAGGGCTGTGTTGTGGATTATACTTTAAGAAAGATGGCAATAAATTTGACGAAAATATAAGATTGTAGAAAAAACGCCGTATATGAAGGAATCTAATAAGAGAAATTCGCTGGACATGAACATAGAGGTGAAGGTTAACATTTGTTCTCAAACCATTAACTACGACAGCAATCGGCACTCAAAGTTTTCGTCAGTAAAAAGCGCAAAAATGAATATCGTTGTATTAAGTTACATTGCGCACGTACGTGGATGAAGGATGATTTAAGAGTTTCAGTTTGATCAAATCGAACACCCTTTCGCTAAAAGATCAAAACTTGCTCTGCTTGTTACAAAAGAATAACGAGTACATTCAAGGTATTTACATCAAATATGATTCCATACCAAGCAAAATAAAATTATTCAACCAATAGTTTGGAAATTTTAAACCTTCGAGAATGCAGAGAATAAATAGAGATATTGCACTTACTCGACTTGATTTCACTAAACTGTTCTTCAGTCACGTGATGATTGTCATAGGGTTCCCCCGCGTGTAGAAAAATGTATCGTATCGCTTCGGCCCGACCACGAGATTGGAAATAGACCAGCTTGTAATTGACCATTTTCCTCCTATATGCAGACCCATTGATCAACTTGAATCAGGAAAACTGATCATATTGCGTTAAAATAAAACTTGTAGTAAGCTTGCTTATTAAAGCGTTGAAACTGCTTCCATCTTCAAACAAGCAGATTTGAGAACTCGTGGCATTTTGCGTATTTACTCATACGACGGCATGCACAGTGATTCAAAGATATATGCAAGCGTCATGAGTGGAGTACTGCACGATTAAAAAACGGAATGCAAGCTCGAACATCTAATCATAGGACATTAAAGCAACCTCTATAACAAGAGACCAGAACAAGGAATGAGTTAAAGAGCAAGTCTGTCTGCACCACGCGGATTTGTCTAAGTTGACGAAAAACTAAATAAATGTGCAGTTAAAGGGGAATTGCAATCTTCCACGCTGTGGTGGACGTACCGCTTTTCATTATGAGCTGCCTACGACAATGCGGCTGTGACTACGATCACTTGAGATTGTAGTCAGCTTATAGCTATGCAGTCTTGTCACAATTTAGGCATTTCACAATGTGCAATATTTGTTGCCACAACTAAGGAAGATCGCAGTTTCACTTTAACTAAACACATCAAATAGAGAAACTCTGTCAGTATCGGAGGACGTATAGAATACGAGGCCTACAGACAATCGATGCATTATAGGCTATAGGTTAACTCGTGTCACGCTCGTTGTTACAGCGGTTTTACAAGATCAAACGGTAATAATAATAGGTTAGTGCACATTCACATTGCAGTTTAAAGAGTACATTGTCATAATTCTTCACTTTTGCATTCAAATTCGTCACCTCTGTATTAAATTTCGTTACTCTAGCAGTCAATGTTATCAAACGTGCGTTCTAATTGAATGCAGAAATTATTAAAATGAATGCATGGTTGACAGATTTGAATGCAAAAGGGACGAATTATGGTGAAAAATTATGTAACAGAAAACGCGCGAATGCG
>NIUQ01004308.1:0-14175 GCA_002796945.1 Plectus sambesii
TTTCTTTGCTGAAATCGACTTTTCGGCTCCCATACAAAAAAGCGCGCGTGTGGTGAAGTAATAAAGAATGAGGCAGAGCGCTACCGCGCTCTGCTGATATTTCAATCGATTGGAGATGATGAGATAAATCCAGGCCCACCATTTTCACTTAAGTTTAAGGATTTGTCTTAAATTTTGGTGCGCTGTCTTAAATCTTAAAAGACTCAAAAAAATAAAAGACAAAAAAGGAGTAGGGAATCGTGTAAATTTTTTTCATTTGCTGAAACGTTGCGATTGTCTTGTCATCTTTTTGTCTTTCCTAGAAATCAGATGTTACTACTATAGCCTATTCTTCTTTTTCAAAAAAAATAAATTTCGAAAAAGTCGCAAAAAAGATGTGAAATTTTGTCTTAAATTTTATCTTAAATTGAAAGCGTTTGTCTTAAATTTTCCTTAAAAAGCGATTTTCGACCTGGCATCCCTGGACAAATCTGAATATATGCTGACATTTAAAACTGATGCAAATCTAAAAAGTTACGCAAGAGAGAAAAGTCGAATTTTCAAACTTATTGGTTTTTTGAATTTTTCGGTCAAAACTTGTTCACAATTCTCAAAATTGATGTACCTGGCATTATTGCCCTAATGCTGGGCTATCCAATGGCATCATGAAAAGTGACAAACGATAGTCATGCACGGGTCGCAAATTGAGCCCAAACGTGGTGCAGCCCATGTTTATCGTGTTTGGCATAGCGCGTTCCAGCTTCTAAATTAATTGTAAATCTGCGCACATGTTCAGATTGCTCTTGCCATTTCCCGTCGAATGGTATAAAGAAACATTGATTTCAGTTGCGTTATACCATATTTCCTTGGACACACTTTTAGATAAATTTGGCTTGCACCGCCTTCAAGCTCAATTTGCAACCCGTAGATGAATAAAGTATGGCAATTTTTATGATGCCATTAAATAGCCCAGCGTTAGGGCTTTAATCCTAGAGGAAGCTCAAATTCGGCTAGTGGACAAGTTTTTACCGAAAAATCAAAAAACTTAAAAGTTCTAAAAATTCAAATTTTTTCTCTTGTATTACTGTTCAGCTTCTACATCAATTTTAAATCTAAGCATATATTCAGATTCTTCCCATCATTTCCAATCGATTGGCCTATGATAGTATGACAAACTCTGCATTTTTGGTATCAAAATTTGAACTTCCCGCCGTATCTCGAAGCGAAAACTTTTGTGAAACATCTAACATTATTTTCAGGAGTTCTGCATTATGACACTCTAGCATACCAATTTTCAACGAAATCTGAAATTTTTTCGGCTGTGCTAAGGCTGTGCTAAGGCTGTGAACAAAAGACTCGGTGTTTAAAAAAGCGCATCTTTAGTATATTTTAGGACGATATTAAAAGTTTTCAGTACAATAAAAATTCATCTGTCACAACTAAAGCGTAATTAGTTCGTTTGTGTCCATGCGCGAACAAGTGCTCATTGCAATACTGGCACATGACGTCTTTGTGGATCCAAAAAAGAACCTTATATCAGCTCAAAGGCTATACTCTCTGATAAATGTGGATTTCGACTCAAATCTCCTTTAAATTTTCCGTTGCACTAAGTTCTAAGGCATAAATTCAACGAAGAGGCTCCGATAACTTCCAAGTGAAACATTTTTCGGGAAAAACACATATGCCTTCAAGCTAAGCAATGTAAATGGGTCAGCTAGACTAGCTGTCCCTGCGCGTAGTGCTGACATAACTTTGCGACTGTCGATATCAGTAATTATAAATAAATCGGCAAATCATAGAAAACAGTTTTAATCAATTTTTTAATATATCGTATTCTTTTATTATTCATCAGGAGAGACATTTTCGTCATTAATCAATCTCCATTTAGTCCTAGGATGAAGCTCCATGAACAGTCTTATGACGGAGGATACCCATTAGTCCCTTTGTGATCAAAGCAGAGTTTCTTTGGAGAACTACTAGAGCTGCCATCACTGTTTCCAGATATTTTTCTTTTTCCCTTACCTTGGGTATCAGAACTGTATACGTGTGCATAAGCTTTAGCAAATTTTTCTATCTCATCTTGGGCCTCTTTGCTTATTAGATATTCCAACGTACTCCAGAGCATATTAATCAAAATCTTGCTGTCACGTGCGTCCAGGTCAATTATATTCATTCCTTCTGGAAATTTTGGACACAAGCGTGCAAATTTATCTTTGTAACGCGCGGCCACACAACTGATAGTTTTTCCTTCGCAGCCCAGGGCTTGTTCTTGGATGAGATCTTTCCAGTACCAATTATTTACATATCCTTTAAGTATGTCTTTCCATTTGACTCCTGTTGGCGTATAAAGATCACGAAGTGTTGGATGGTGTACTCCAGTTCCTGAAATTTCTTGCAGTCGTATGCACTATAGCAGATAGTTAAGCCCTAAATATTCTTGGCAAAACCGAATCACCAAATGAGCAGGACACTTGTACAAGTGGCGCAAAAGTCACTGCACACATTTGATTTTTCATAGCTCCGTAAAGATGCAACTGATTTAAATGTAGTAATTTGCCTTTGATAAAGCAATCTCTAACTATGTTTTTCATTTTTAATATTGAAATCCGATATTTTTAAGCATCGAGAAATTTGTTCAGTGCCTCGGCACAGTTGGCAAAAATTTTTCGGATTTCAATGAAATTTTAATGCAACGGTCTTTTAGGGTCAATTTTGCCAACTATGCCAAAAGATTTTCGATCTTCAGAAAAATTCGATCCATTTTTTTGCCATTATGTGTTGATTTTTAAAAAAATATGATAATTTTGCACTTACAGGGTGGCTGAAAAGTAATGATACAATTTGTTTTTTGAACAACTTAGCCCAGAATAAACCAACTGAATTGAAACTTGACATAAATAATCTGTAGACGATGAGACTCGATTTGAAATAAAAGTTATTGAATTTGGTCATGGCATGTTTTTAATATGGCCAAGCAAAGAAACGCACTCATTCAAAAGCGAATTGCCTGCGACGCGTCCAAATGAATATATTTACTTTCAGTTAAGATATGTCCATATCCGGCTGATAGATTCTAATGAAACTTTACACACCAATAGAAGAAGGGAATGGCTATAACGATGGTTCAGCTTTTGGTAAAGGGACAAAATGTTGAGACCAAAATGTCGAGGGACAAAATGTCGACGGTATAAAATGTCGAGGTATTTTATGTCGAGGGACCAAATTGTCGAGGGTCAAAATGTCGACAGTATAAAATGTCGAGGTACAAAATGTCGAGACAAGAAAAATTGGATGCAAAAGAAGTTGAGGACACTAAATATCAAGTTGAATTTTTAGCTAGGTTAGTAGTACAAAGAGCTTCCGATTCAAAAAATCAAATCAATGCAGTGCCGCGCATTATTACCGCGCATTCACTCTAAATGGTAAATGCGCGGTAATAATGCGCGTTAAACGGCAGATTGACCAGTATATAAGCACCCGGCTGACTGCAATGGCATCCTCGCCCTTGCCTTCATCCCTGCAATCAACACCTACGCATCATCTCCTTGCTCGACTTCTGCTGTTCATACTTTCTTTCACCTTTACTTCTGTCTTTACCTTTGCCATTATCTTTGTTCTTCTTTCATTATTTAATCGTTCATCACTAGTTTACCCCTATCGTATGGATCTTTTGCTTTTCACAAATCGTTTTCCATTCTAAGCTGAATTTTGAGCGCGCGATATGGAAGACATTGTTCAGTTAGTTGATAAATATACGAGCAAGAGCAAGCCTACAGTAAATAACTAACCTCGACATTTTGTACCTCGACATTTTATACCCTCGACAATTTGGTCTTCGACATTTTGGTCCCTCGACATAAAATACCTCGACATTTTATACCGTCGACATTTTGTCCCTCGACATTTTGGTCTCGACATTTTGGACGGGAATCCAGCTTTTTACTAAGACTTGGGAAAAATTTGAATACTCAGTCAATGGTGTTTTTTAATTTTTTCTCTCTATTCAGTTTAAAAACCTCAGCGTTAGGGAGTGCTAATTTTTAAGCGCGTTCTTATGAGACCCTGATGATAATTTTATACTTCCTAGCTTTCAATTACGCTTGTCACCCAATCTTAATATGACAACCCTATTTTTTCTTTTTGCTTTTTCGATTCAGTTCGAATTCTAATTCAGCCAGAGTTACGGAGCGCTATCTTAAATTAGGAATGGAAAGATATTTTTACTTTACATTGACGTTTGTTTATTGCTGAACCCGGGTGTCTTTAAAAAAGTACGCTTCCTTTACTCGCCTGATCCATCGTGCTATTAAATCAGTGGTCGCCCGTAATAATGGGCCGGTTCCATAATCGTTTCCTAAAGTTGTTCATAACTTGGCGTGTCCTAAGGCTAAGACACCCTTATGAATTTCCCAGCTAAGCAATGACTTAGGACACGTACCATAATCACAAACCTGCGTGTCTTAGCTGAGAAATGCATAAGTTGCGTTTCTTAAATTTTTTGCGCGTTACGTCATTGCGAGTGTTATTTTCATTTTAGGTCAATTAGTTATTTTAAAAGTAAAAGAAGCGGAAGGGTAAGCAGAACTGTTTTAAACCAATTAAGAATATTAAGCTAGGTCGAAATAGGTTAATTCAACTTGTTTTAAAGTTTTTTCGACAATTTTTGATTGTGATTTGATTGATATGAAGCTGCGCTACATCGTTTGATGCTTGCACCAATAATTTGATATCAATTTGCCCTATTTTTGGATTTTCAAGCGACTAGACGCTCTGTGACGCGATGCTGGAAACTCTCGAACCTATTTGTGACCTCTCACAAATATTTTGAAACTTTCACAAATATTTTGAAATTGCTCGAATGCTTATGGCTGTTTAATACACTTCGAAGTGATAGTCTATTGAATGAAATGAATAAAATTTTAACTAAATATGAACGAATTTTCCCCAAAACGAAAGTGAGGAATATCGCCAAATGCACTAATACAAAAAACTGGGGTCACCAAACACGAATCCGCCATCAATAGTCCTTGTGCCCAACGTTCGATAAAGGGAATCTGACACACTTAAAAACTGACCTAAAATTCCGAACAAATTTTCACATGTTGAATTCATTCTGCAGTAGTATTACATATAGAAGCTTCTCCCTATCGCATACTATTTAAATTCCTACTAAAACTTCACTTTTCGTTCATTTGGAGACGAAGTTATGTGCGTGTCATAAGAGTTAAGTCTGGTATTCTGTTTCCCCTACCAGACTTAAAGTTATGAACAACTTTAGGAAACGGACAGTTATGACACAACTTATGACATCGATTATGGTACGTGTCACAACGACCGATGGCATAAATTTGGGACTTAGGAATTTCCTAACTTTAGGAAACGATTATGGAACCGGCCCAATGTGATCATCCTATGATGTGATAATTAATCACAAAGCAGAAACTTTCCGCAATTTTGACATCATCCGCTTTTGACTAATTATCTCAGCAAAGGACGATCAGACTATTGTAGTCGGTGGGTTGCCATCGACTACTAATCGCGCCTCCCTCCAGTGCCGGCGTCCCGGCACGAGGGCAATCCACGAAAATGGTTTGTCTGGTTTCGCAACAGATGTCCATGTGGCAAACGAGGAAAGGTAGTCTGTGAGTGACTCGTGGCGTAGAGTGGTCGTGCGGTAAATCGAGAGTAAAGAAAACCGATTTAACAGCCCGGCTCCTTAGACTATCATGAACCTACCACTAATTTTATAGCCAGTCCTTTCTTTTATTGGTGTGTTAAGTTTCATTAGAATCTGCCAGCCAGATATGAGATGAATCTACAGGGTGGCCCACAATTTTTTTTTTCTTCAGCGTTTGTACCGCTTTTCGCAGTGTCCGCTGTCGGCAAAGATTCATTAATGCCAAATAAGGTATAAATGTATTCCCTCATTTATCAATTAGGTTAATGTCCGCATTAGTAATCAACCACTCCAGGCCGCGAACCTCCCATGGTCGTTCTGCCGCCTCCTTTATCCTTTGTACGCAATAAAGGCCTTGACTAAGGTCATGACCACCAGTATATAAACGTGTGTGATCTTAGACAAGTGTGGTTGTTCAGTTACCGATTGGTTTGTATCTCTGTTACGTTGATGTAGGACTGTATACCGAAGTAAACCCTTCTACGCTACGACTACAGTACAACCTACATCCGCTAAGCGGTTGTCCCGCAGAGTGGCGGGGTCCACTCCTCTGGCCCGTTGTCGCGATGCGACTTTGGGCCATGGTTGATGCGACTGGTGAGAATCGGCCGGCCTGTCGCGAGGGCCTGTCGCCGGTATATTCGCAGCTTAGCTGCTACCAATTCCCCGAGCCACAGAGGGATGAGCACCTTGGTTGGGTGCGGGTCGCTCTCAGCGGGAATTGAACCCGAGTCCTTGAGGCTGTTGGGCGAGAGTTTAGACCACTACACGAATCGACCCGCTTACAGGGTGGCCCACAATAAGGGATCTTTAATCATAACTTGCTTCAAAATAGATATTTTGGTCTGAAATTGTTGATGGAGATGTATGTAGTGATAAGCTATTAGTGGACCGAGTTTAGCTGCTTAAGGCCTTAGGATTTCGTGTTGGGACCAGAGACTCCTGAAAATTATGTGAAAGATTCCAAAGGTTAATTTGAAAAATTTTTGTACAAAAGTGGTTTTCTCAAAAGAAGAGCTCTTCGAAATTCAACTTTTGATGAATGAAGGGTATGGTGCTAACGAAATTTGGAATTGTTGAGGGGAATGAGGCTGAACCTGTATCTCACTATGGCAGGCTTATTTGGGTCCCAACACGAAATTCTTAGGTCTTAGGAGGCCAAACTCGGTCCAGTTAGAGCTATTCGCAAGATGCATCTCCACCTAAAATTTCTGACCGGAATACCTATTTTGAAGCGAGTTATGATTTAAAAATCCTTCCTTTTGGGCCACCCTGTACGTTTGGAACATAAGCCAATGATCATGTTAAATTGCAATACGACGCGATTTCCTATTAAAATCTTTTGTAAAACAGTGTATGTGGCGGTTATTAGGTAATAAATGTTGAATTCGTTTCCTTATTAGCACTACACTAACTGATTGGTGAATTGCAGTTACGACTTAACAAAGATGATTGTAGTGTGTGAAAATTTTAATGAAGCGGGGGACAAATACTGCTATTTCTGCATTTCTCGAAAATACGTCCCAGGCATATTTTTTGTATAGATGCGTCGGTCCAGGATTTTTGAGGTCGGTCCCGGTCCCGGTCCGGTCCAAGGTTCAGTAGGGTCGGTCCCAGTCCCGGTCCGGTCCAGGCCAGCACCAAGTACCGCGGTCCACGGTACACGGTCCGGTCCAGGTCATAGGCAAATTTTTTAGATTTTTTAGTCACATAATGCGCGTGTTACTCTTGTGAAAATTTATTTTCTACTACTTATGCACATTTTACTGCAGGGTGACACAAAAGTTCGTGCGATTTTTTCAACGTTAATTTGTTAAAGCGAAAGATATTTTGCAGATATTTCGCATATATACCATTTCATAGTTTTTTATTACTCTTTCAGGTTATGAAAATAATATAGAGTGCGTGGAAAGTTCTGTAATAGAGGTTAAATAACATTTTTTCTTTTATTCACTGAATTTGAAAGAAAACAAAGCTGAAATATGCTTAATCAGAGTGTTCAAAACTTATATCAAAAGACTCATATCAAAATTTCACCTTTAACATGAATAAGAGCATTTAAACGATAAGGTGCTTGACCCTCGTTTGGTCGCAACTAATTTTCGTGGATTTCGTCCCATGTTGCGAGCAAATCGCGCTTCAGAGATTCGATTTCTTTGCGATGATTTTGCTTGGACTCAGGAGTAGTCAGGCGACAATGAACGGATTTCCTAGCAGAACTGCGCCATTTTATAGAACAAAAACCACTCAAGCATTTTTGCAGGAAAATTTTTTTCGGTTTTTTAGCCAAACGAATTTCTGGCAAATTTGCTAGACATGAATTCATTAGAATCGTAATATGGGGAATATTGGGGCGGAAATTCCAAACAGAAACAGCACAAAAAATCGAATTTGTTAAGCGTGATTTGCTCGCAGCATGGGAAGAAATCTACGAAAAACAGTTGCGACCAAACGAGGGTCAGGCACCTCGTTTAAATGCTCTTATTCATGTTAAAGATGAAATTTTGATATGGGTCTTTTGATATAAGTTTTCTACACTCTGATTAATCATATTTCAGCTTTGATTTCTTTCTAATTCAGTGAATAAAAGAAAAAATGTTATTTAACCTCTGTTACAGAACTTTCCACGCATCCTGTATTTCAAAATGGCCTCCTTAACTCTCAATACATTACTTTAGCAAAAATCTATTTTGGTGGGTGACTCAAGAGCAGTTCAACGCGTTTGATGCCGAACAATTCTCGTAATATGCCACCAAATTCAATGCGGTTTATTTGCATCTTATAGAGCTCTTTTTAACTTTGATATTCGATTTCTAATCACAAAATTTCAATCAAAATAATTCATTTTACAGCTTTTAAAGGGGAACTCTGGTGAAAATTTATTTTTTGATATGTTGTCAAGTCGAACACGCTGATCATTGCTGCGCATTCAGTTTTTTCAGATTCGACTCCCTTAAAAAGTTATAACCCCCTAAAAATTGGTCGACGTTCATCGTTCACAAACGTAACCGACAGTAAAAAGTTTGTTGGACACTTCGTTTCGAGACCACGAGTTACGCTGTGAAGTGCTACGAAATACGTGCTGTGTAAAATGATATGCAGTCGAGAGATTCAAAAAATTGGATATATGCAAATATTTAGTGTTATATTTTGGTGGATAAGTTGGCGCAACGTCGCAGAAATATTTGCATATATCCAATTTTTTGAATTTCTCGACTGCGTATCATTTTGTAGAGCACGGCTAACAGCGTAACTCGCGGTCTTAAAACGAAGTGTCCAACAAACTTTATACTGTCGGTTACGTTTGTGTCGCACGTCGACCAATTTTTAGGGGTTATAACTTTTTAAGGGGGTCGAATCTGAAAAAACTGAATGCGCAGCGATGATCAGCGTGTTTGACTTGACAACATATCAAAAAATAAATTTTCACCAGAGCTCCCCTTTAAATGGGATGCAAAATTTTGCGTCTTCACGCATTTGTTCATCAGTGGTCTGCTTATGATAAAAATGCGAGAAACGCACGAAGACGGAGCATTCTGCATCCCGTTTAAAGCTTGTAAAATGAGCTGATCTGATCGAATTCTTATGATAAGAAAACAAAAATATAAGTTATGGAAAGCTCTGCAGGATGCAACAAACCGCATTTAGTTTAGTTGCGTATTACCGGAGTTACTCATCGTCATATCTCTTCAACTGCTTTTGAGCCACCTGCCAAAACTGACTCTTTTGTCAAAGTAATGTATTTTGACTTAAAGAGGACATTTTAGAAATGTTTAGTTATATTATTGTCATAATCTGAAAGAGCAATAAATATATCATTAAATGGTATGTTTGCGAAATTTGCGATATGATATCCAACCGCTAACGTTAGGGCATTATTAAGTGGATAACGCGAGCGGTGCACTATGAATTTTAATACTGAAATAGGATGCGGTTGCTTATAATGCGCATGTTGTAGCGCAAGTCTGGACCGGACCGAGTTATGCTCGGTCCAAGCTACTCGGTCCGGTCAAAAGCTCGGTCCACGAAAAAACAGGTCGGTCCCGGTCCGGTCCGGTGCACCAAGTAATTCGGTCTACGGTCCAGTGTACCGACGCATCTATAATTTTTCGGGAAAATGTGGAGACTCCACAATTCTATTTCTCGTAAACACGTCTTGGACTTATTTTCGAAAAAATCTAATAGTATTGTTGCCTTACAATGCAAGCTATTAAAAAATGTTAGATTTGTGATTATCGTTATTTTCTCCTTATAAAAGTCCTGGTGATTATAATTGTGAGTTTTTCTTTCAATAAACCCCATATACAGGGTGGGTCAAATAGGATAGTGAGGTTTTTTTAAAGGAAGACAGCGATTCACCTCCAACGACCGACCACGAAGGATAACCCTAGGGTGGACCTTCATTTTGCGGGGGTGCGCGGGAACTGCTACCTCAACGTGTACCTGATGCAGGCAAATGAGTAGCGTAATCACTTTCCAGAAATTTCACTTTATTTGTTTCCTGAAGCGCAGAATGTGCGCACTGCGGCCGGAACCCATTGAAAAATGTTCTTCAGTCAAAGGCGCATCAACTGATATCTTGAAGTTCTCAGATACTCTCAGGGTAACTTCGCGGTGGGACCCAACATGGTTACTTCATTGATGAGATGTGGCAAATCGATATTTTTCGTCTTTTCGCAGTTCTTCTGAATTTTTTGCATGCTTTTCTTGTTTTGCATGACATTTGCGGGTAACTAGCGCTTAATGATTGCATATTCGTCAATATTATCCAAAGTTTACTGAAAAATGATAAGCAAACGAATTCAACCTTTGCTGCTGTGGTGCAGTTATTGTAACCATCGCTTTCAGTAAAAATTGGATAACATTGGCAAAAATGTAGTCACTGAGCACTATTTACACCCAAATGTCATGCAAAACAAGAAAAGCATGCAAAAAGTTCAGAAAAATTGCAAAAAACCGAAAAAAATCGATTTGCCACATCTCATCAATGAAGTAACCATGTTGGGTCCCACCGCGAAGTTACCCTGAGAGTATCTGGGAACTTCAGAATATCAATCGATGCATCTCTAAATGGAGATCATTTTTCAACGGGTGCCAGCCGCAGTGCGCACATTCTGCGCTTCAGGGAACTGAGAAAGTGAAATTTCCGGAAAATGGTTACACAACTTTTTTGCCTGTATCAAGTACACGTTGAGGTAGCAGTTCCCGCGCACCCCCGCAAAATGAAGGTCCACCCTAGGGTTATCCTTCGTGGTCGGTCGTTGGAGGTGACTCGCTGTCTTCCTTTAAAAAAACCTCACTATCCTTTTTTTGACCCGCCCTATAGATTATTGTGGTGAGACGTATTGAAAAACACAGGATGTGTAAAAAGTAATGGATACTTTTGGTTTTTAACTTTGCTCAAATCCGTTGGACTGAGCTGAAATTGTACATACTCATTCTCTGAGCAACAACATTTTCTTTAGAAGAGCAATTGTCTAATTTTGACGATTGGCAGCTGATACGGTACCAATTAAAATATATCGCTAGTTTTTAAGGCTTTTGCATTCAAAGCTACCATTAAGCGCGACGCATCTGAACACTGTTCAGTTTTTTTTCTTGCATTTTTGTTTCATTGGGTTTTCTGTTTTTCTCTGTTCAAAAAAAGGAAAAAATACAAGAACAGAAACTGAACAGTGTTCAGATGCGTCGCGATTAACGGTAGCTTTGAATGCAAAAGCCTTAAAAACTAGCGATATTTTTTTAATTGGTACCGTATCAGCTACCAATCGTCAAAATTAGACAAATGCTCTTCTAAAGAAAATTTTTTTGCTCAGAGAATGAGTATGTACAATTTCAGGGGAAACGGACAACTCGCGACACGACAACTCGCGACATAGGCTTAGGTCAAACGCTACTGGCTAACAGGCGCATCGCGGGCGGCTATTGTTCTTACTGCTATTAGCCCTCCTACTGCCATTGTTCTCATTTTCGAAATCATTGCTATGACCATCATAGGGCCAATTGAGAGTGACAGCCACCCAGATCGCAGGGGCTTTATAAGGAGCATAAGCATTGGTTATCCATCGAACCTAGTTCTGTTTTCTCTATCGTCTTACTGCTCAGTGCCTCTCTGCTGTCTATTGCCTTTGTGTTTTCTCGCGATCATGACTACTCCTGCTTATGAATGGGGTCTGAGTCAGCGGAAGGGAGCTTCCAGGGGCCGGTTTCTCGAAACGCCGGGAAGGCGCAGGGTGTACCTGGGGTACGCGTACCCTGTACCCGGGTTTCTCGAAACTTTTTTGCGCCGGGTACGGCTTCCCCGGGAAGGCTCGGGAAGGCCGGGAGGTACCCTTGCTCGGAGCTGTGGTAGCGTCGGCCGGGANTTTTTGCGCCGGGTACGGCTTCCCCGGGAAGGCTCGGGAAGGCCGGGAGGTACCCTTGCTCGGAGCTGTGGTAGCGTCGGCCGGGAAGTGAATTTTAAAGCTTGCAAGTAGATTTTTTGACGGAAATGAATGTTTTTATTGAATTCTACGATGATTTTAATGTTTTGGCAGAGTTTTGTTGAATTTAGCGCGGTACTTAGGAAAATTGAGGACGATTTTAAATCGGCTCGTTAAATTGGCTTGTTTTTTGAATAACTTTGCGCAGACTGAACGGATTTTGATAATTTTGGGTTTTTTACAATCCCCGCGTTCTAAGAATTGTTTTTGGCATATAAAAATTTATGACCCATAATCTAGCAGGTACCCCTAATTTTAGGGGTTCCTTTACACCGAAAACCTGCCAGTATGGTTTTTTGAGAATCACTTTGAACTTTGAATGGCATAAAAGGAAAATTGTTAAAAAGTACCCCTAAAATTAGGGGGTACCTGCTAGACTATGGGTCATAAAATTTTTAATGCTAGAAACAATTCTTAGAGCGCGGGGATAGTAGAAAACCCAAAATTATCAAAATCCGTTCAGTCTGCGCAGTTATTCAAAAAAATCTCTGGTATTTCGTCGAACAGCCTGTGTGATGACCAAATTCACCGTTAAGAGCACAACATTCATCGTCACAATTATTTTGCCACTTAACTAACTCAAAACGACACAAAATGAGAAAAAATAGCTCTAAATAACTAAATTCGACTGTTTACTAATTAATTCTTCAACAAAATTCACTTTTTCTACTAATTCGAGAGTAACAATTGCATTAATCTTAAGTGTCGATTCAAAAAATGCGTTCGCGCCGATGGATTGCTGCAGTTAATGCGTCGGGTATCGCCCGAGCGTTCGAGAAACTCGGGCAGTTCGGCCGGGCGATACCCGGCTCGGGAGCCTTCCCGGCCGCTACCCTAGGGTAGGCCGTACCCGGAGTTTCGAGAAACCGGCCCCAGGAAGCTCATAACCCCCGCTCCACCCGGCACTGATGGCTCGGATCAGGTCCATACGTGGATGAGCTATTGTGGCAAGTACGTCTCCCAAGGCGTGGAGAAGTCCCTGTTCCGCTGTGCCGAGTGCCAGCGGATCAAGGAGCAATCCGAAGACACACTCCCTCTAAGTTTATTGATTTTGTGTAAATAGCTACATCAAACAATAAAATTTTTACAGGTTCCTTCACTACGTATGGCGAATGTCGGAGCGCCTGGAGAGCTACTGGAGGTTATGCCGGCGACGGTGCTAAGCAAGCACTTCTGCAAGCCACTCAAGCGCTCGCACGTCGTCGGGGATCAACTTTATTTCGAGCAGCGGGCGGTTGTATCTAACTCGGGGAAGCGCGCCATGAGAGCCCACATGGACGTCCTGCAGGTAAATAAACTTTGAATTATATGATACTATGGACTCTTATCTATCTAAATTTTGACAACTGATATTGTACTAAAAATTGGTTTACATTACGAATTAGGATGTTTTTGAGTAATGCTATTTGATGTTTTTAGACAGTGGAGACGTCCCGTTTCGCCCTTGCCACGGAACTTGAGCGGAACGAGGCGAAGGATAGGATGGCAAACGAGCGCAGCCGAAAGCGCGGCTATCAGCGCGCAAGGAAGGACAAGTACCCTGTAGTCAATTCGATCGCTGAGATCCCCGAGGTGATGACCATGCTCTGGTCTAGTCGTTTTGCCCTGGAGGGCGACGCTAGCTTCGGCCAGACTTACTTTATCTACCAGGATGACACTCCCGGATTCGAAATGGCCGTATTCGCGTCGCCGGGTATGTTCATTTTTTAATATTTTCATTTAAAGTAAAAAATATAATTCAATTTCTATCCTCTGATTATAAAAAAGCCTTCACTATGTATTTTATTCTAAGTTTATTTCAGACAACCTTGAGAAGCTGCACCGCTCGGCGCATTGGGTGTCCGACGGCAACTTTAAATACCGGCCGAAGGACATGCAACAACTATAAACGATACACGGCTTTGTTAAGACCCCAACTGGCCAGAAGGAGGCCAAAACTAGAGACGGGCAGCCGAAATCTTAAAAAATTCGTTGATCAGAAAAATATATACCGTTCGATAGAGGAGATCGCGATTAGTACGATTACAATGTTTTCGT
>NIUQ01004309.1:0-14355 GCA_002796945.1 Plectus sambesii
ATTGTCCACTTGCGAGTGTTGAATCGAATTCGTGTCAGCTGAATTACTCTCTCTATGCAAGCACACCACGAGATAGCTTATAACACATGGTTTAACAGTAGAGTAACTGTACACGTGCAGATTTCAAAGGGTTTCAACCAGAAATGGAAAAGAAACTCGAACTGAACACGCGCAGACTTCGGACTGCATTCGCGATTCCTTCGGTGCAAACGAAAAACCGTAACTGCGGATAGGGTCAGCTTTGAGCTGAAATAGAACACTGTTTCAGCAAACAAATTTTAATTTTTATGGCACCGTTAGATAGCCCAGAGTCAGGGGAACAATCCTAGGGTAACTTTCACTTAAGGCTTCCGACCAAGTTCTTGCTGAAAAATACAAAAAACTAAAAAGTAAAAAAACTCAGTTATACAAGAAAGAAAAATACGGCATTTTCGCATTTTACTATCTTAATTTTGCATTAAATTTAAAACTGCGCACTTTTTGGACTTCTCTCATCATTTCCAATCGAATTGTATATAGAAACATTAACTTTAGTAGCATCTTCACGAATTTCTGATATGCCGTTTTACCGTAATTTTGGAGGTAACCAACTTTGGATCAAAATTGCGGTATCTACAATGATTCGAATTTTACTTTTCATGGCACCTTTGGATAGCCCAGAGTCAGGGGAGTAATCCTGGGGTAACTTTTGCTTAGGAAATCCGTACATTTTTTTCGCGGAAAATTCGAAAAACTGAAAAACGAAAAAATGCGATCTATTCTTCCCTGCATAACTTTTTTAGTTTTGCACTAATTTCAAAATTCTGGTCATTTTCAGATTCCTCTCTTCATTTCCTTTCGAATGGTATATAGAAACAAGGATTTTGGTTCTGTTGCTATAGTTATCTGAGCAAGTTTGAATTTCCCGCCATTTCTCGACACGAAAATATTTTCTAAAAATTCTGATGCGTTTTTCGGAAATCCCGACCTGAATTACCCTAGAGTGCAAAGTTTCACCAAATTTATCAACTTTTTGCTCATTGTGCCAAGGCTCTGAACAAAAAGCTTGATGCTTAGAGAAAGTCTCTCTTAAGACCTTCACCTCTTAGTACATGTATCCACTTTTGATACAATTAATAACATAATTCTTATCTTCTGTTTTTTGAAAATATGTTTATATGGGACCTACTTCATAAAACTATCGCAACTGGAGAATTGAAAGCGCGAAGATTGGTCATTTTCTGGTTATTTCCAGTTATTTCTTATTTTCTGACCAACCACCGTGCTCCCAATTCTGCAGTTCTGCAATTAGGCAAAAACAATAGTTTTGCGAAACAGACTCCGGTGCCGACCGATGCCCACCTCTGCCCGTTCCCCTTACAGGCTATTTCGGTTAGAGACTTTTGAAAGGACGTCAAAATCTCACAAAGTGAGAATTACTTTTGCGTAATCTTTGATTCAAAGCCTCAGTTCGATTAAGCATATATAAAACAACGTTTACATATTCAGAGTGAGGGGGATGTTGATAAGGCATTCAATTTTACTTATTTCACGAGAATCACTTCAAGTAATGCTGCATAAAAGCGTTCTAATAAGTTTACTTTTAGATACTGCTCAAAGAGAAAGTGCCCCATCATGCATCGGAATACTCTTTATTTAATCTCGAAGAAGATGTAAATGAGAGAACATCAATAGAGAGACGAAAAAAAATTAAACGCCGAATTATTATTGGCGTTGGATTATCAGCTGTCGTATTGATAGCGGTGCTTACAGCATTGGGCCTCATTCTGCGTTTTACATTGTTTCCTGAGACGAAAAACGTCACGTCCATCACAGACTCAAGTATGCCACATCTTATATTAATGATAAAAAGATTAGCTAAATAAAGCTGAGAACTTCAATTGAGTTATCAGAGAAGGGACAGAACTGGCATTCAATTATATTTTTTCTCAACGATGATAAGTTTCTATTGTTTTTTATCGTTTACTATTCAATAAGAATATCATTCCTAGTGAAATAGTATATTTTAGAGAGAATTTCTTTAAGCATCATGCTTGCTTTAACACAGTTTGCAAAGTGTGTCTAGAGTTCGCCTGATGTTGTCACTATTTGTTGTTCAGTCTGTTAATACCGCAAATGGTGTTTAAAATATTTGTAAATTTTCTTAGTAAGTCATTGAAGGAAATTCAGATTACCGTATTTATTCTAATAGTACGACACTCTCTAATAGTACGACATGTCGTACTATTAGAATACTGATATCTAATTATCAAGGGAAATGGATCACGGTAGCCCACACTGCATTGTGTGTTTTCGCCTCGCGCTATGCGTGTTGTCTGCAGTCTTTTTCTCATAACAGATAATAGTACATAATATATTATGTGCGCATATTAGATTAGACGATAAAGAAGGTGATCGAGATTTGCATATCTGAATGGTCAATTCCATTCAGGAGTAAGGGCAGTTAAACTAGGAGGGCTCAGGGGTACAAAAAGAGCGAAAGAGATTGTCCATCTTCTTTGATCCTAGATAAGCATAGCCCTTGTCAAAGGGGGAGCCTAACGAGACATAAAATATGCAAGCGCAGGGTTACTTTCGAATATGTGAAGGCTGATAGACATGCGAACGGATCGCGATACCGACCCATCGACCTGCGGATATGAAGTAATCGAAATATACTACGACAGTCTCCAATGGTACGACAGGGTAGAGAGGGATCGAAAAATAGTACGACATGTCGTCTTATTAGAATAATTACGGTATAAGAAAAAAATGTAACCATAAATCAGCGTTTCCATCTAGCAGTCAATAGGATATCTTGAACAGTTTGACAGTCTACGCACATTTCTGCTTCAATGCTGAGATGAAAAAGGTTTCTGACAAACAAAAGGAAGGTCGAATAACTGGCTTCTCATTTTTTAGTTTATTAAAATAATCTCATTCAATTGTCCTCAGCCAAAGTTACTCTATGAATACTAACCTAATACTCGGCTTGCCAACAGCGCCATATAAGTTGTCAAATTCGGGCAGGGACGGAGCTTAATTTTAGCCTAAAGTAAGTCGACATAATTGCGACCACTCGTTTTATTTTGTCGAACTTTTTTACTTTTCAGTAGAAGGTTCTTGTGATATCCAGGTGTGCTGCGCAGAGTAGGTAGTTGGCTATATTGCTTTACTCGAAAGCAGATGAGAAGAGTTAGTCGTGTTATATAGTGCAGCGTCCTTACATCATAAAAATAAACTAATAAACAATTCCATGTATATCACGCTTTGCTAATAATGTGAGGGCTAGTGCGCCAATGCTCTCAGATAGTATTAAGCATTTGTGAACATTACTAAATAGTAAATCCAGATGTTTTCTCTTAGCTAGCACAGAATTGTGCCTACCGCATGTTAAGTACGACAAGGATTTACGTTTCAATAAAATCTTTAGCTTTTTGAAGGATATCGAATTGAAAACTAAAGTCTTTGTTACGTTTTTTTATTTTTGAGGCGATCCGGAATTGTCTGATTTGGCCATAACAAACAAAACCGCCGCTGAAGTAAGAGATGCTGAAGCCCCATTGAACCTGTATAAAAAAAAAAAAAAAGGGAAAGACTTTAATCAATCAGACGAAGAAGTTTTGAAGTGGTTCAACAAATCAGCCGAACAAGGGGGAAAAGACTCGCAAAATAAGCTGGGCCTTATGTATTTGATTGGTAAAGGTGTGCCTCAATCAGATAAAGAAGCTGTTAAATGGTTCAGAAAAGCCGCTGAACAAGGGAATGCAGGAGCGCAATATAACCTTGGAATGATGTATTTTAACGGGCGAGGTGTTCCTCAATCATATGAAGAAGCTATCAAATGGTTAAGAAAATCAGTAGAACAAGGAAATGCACTTGCGCAAAATAACCTGGGATATATGTATCAAGAAGGGAAAGGTGTTCCGCAATCGGAGGAAGAAGCTGTCAAATTATTCAGAAAAGCCGCGGAACAAGGGGATGCAGGAGCGCAATCTAACCTTGGAGGGATGTATTTGGATGGGCGAGGTGTTTCTCAATCGGATGAAGAAGCTGTTAAATGGTTCAGAAAAGCAGCAGAACAAGGATATGCAGGTGGGCAATTTGGCCTTGGAATGATGTATCAGAATGGGCAAGGCGTGCCTCGGTCAGATGAAGAAGCTGTTAAATGGTTCAGAAAAGCAGCAGAACAAGGACATACAGGTGCGCAAAATAATCTTGGAATAATGTATTTGAATGGGCAAGGCGTGCCTCAATCAGATGAAGAAGCTGCCAAATGGTTCGATAAAGCAGCTGAACAAGGGGATGCAGGAGCGCAATCTAACCTTTGAATGATATATATGGAAAAACAAGGCGATCAATAATCCAATTGATATGCTGTTTGATCAACAATACAAAAATGACTTTTGACAGAATTGTTCGCCAATTACAATGCATTCTTTGCATTCGAATTTGTTCTGCTGCCTTATGCTTCGATCAGATGCTCACAGGTCCATATGTACTTGTAAACTGACAAGGATATAAAAGAGCGCTTTTCAAAATGTTCCAATCATTTATGGTTGAATGGCATAGAGAATAATTTCTGTTGGTTATATTATTCAAAGTGACTTACTCATGTTTTTACTGTGTATCAAGCATGCACCATCTTTAGGCTGAATTCAAAACCTGTTCCTGCATGAATTTGACAAATTTCTGGGCGTTCCTGCAAACTTCAGTAGCAAGAGAGAAACCATTTATTAACTATGGCTGATGACACCTGAATGAGGTTTTACTCACAGTCAAAAATACTGCGAGTTAAAAACCCTACTTAAACTTATGCGTTATTTTTCATAATTGTGCTTTACATTTCAAATTCGCACACTTTTAAAATGCTTTACTACCTCTAATTGATTGATACATCGGTCATCGCTTTTGGCTGCTGTTCTATGATTAATATGTTAGATTTGAACTTTTTACTTTGTTTAATCAGAAAATTTGTCTGCTATTTGGCGAAAATTTAAGAGCGAACTAAACTATTAAAAAAAAGATTGCTTCGGCGAAATCTGAAAATTCAAAATGTATCATAGCATTGAAGGCGAAGTTCGATGCTTTGAATAGTTTGTCTGAATTGCTTTCTGCACCCCTATAGTACCATTCCCACTTTAATGTGGACATTTTTTAAATTGAAGAGGACATTTTCCCTTGACATATCGATATAAACAATGTCCTCTTTGATTTGGAAAACGTCCTCTTTGAAGTGAAAGTATCTTGTTTGATTTTGAGAGTGTCTTTATTTATGTGAAAGTGGTTCACATTGGTGTTCACTAAGCGCATTGATTCTCTTTGTATATGGCTCCTTAAGCTTGTTGTATAATATAAAATGTTAATGTTTTCTTGATATATTACCCGAAAGTGTTTTTCGCGGACTATTGAGTATGAAAAATGAAGACAGTTTTTTGAGTCAAGAATAATCCAAACTACATTTTATCAGGATTGACTTTGCTGCTAAATGAGCTGAGCAAGCAAATGCGTAGGCATAATTTCAAACTGAGCGCGTTGAAGCTGAACTAAGTAATGAAATGGATTTATAACGGGACACATCAACAAGTGACGTTGTAGTGCATTACTCAACAAGGTCGACAGATGACGATAAACCGCCATTAGATGACTAGTAGTAAAGTAGTCAAGCTGAGATTGGTAAATAGTGAGAGAAACGTGAAAAATGCTCAATTGTCTGAGAGTTCAAGTACATCTCTTCAGCTTTTGCGATTATTTATGAACAGCAGATATGATTGTATCATGATGAATCAGAGATGAGCTTCATCAGACTTTCGAAATTGTCCTTTTTTATTTGATATCATCATGTCGTAATCTCTGCCACCCCTAATATTCGTCCGGCGAAGAATGCCAACATCTCGCCTAGTTACCAAATTTGTTCAGTTTGCTTCTTTAAGATAGAGGGATTTGCTCTATTGTGACAATTTGTACTTTAATTCTTCTTTTTTGGTAAAAGAATTGTAAAAAGAGTACAATAAACTATGTGACTGCTGGTTTCAGTTCTTAATTTGATTTGTGTTAAAAAAGGTGCATTCCTGTTTATATAGAAATAAATAAATGACTACAGGGTGGTCAAAAATTTTGGATATGTTTGAATCCCCGCAATTTTTTGCGCAAAAATTAAAATTTTTAAAAATAACATTCGCGCCTATTTAGTTCTTCATTTAATTCTCTACGAGAATGCTTCTTTATTTCTGTATCACGTCTTTTCTTCTAACTTGAGATGTCCAAAGAAAAAAGTGATCACATTATTTTTTCATACATTATTTTCTGTTGTTGTCGACCGTAATGTAAAAATAAATGCGGCAGTCTACCAACAACTGATTCTGAAGAACATCCTGGACCCCTGGGCCAAGAAGCAGTTCGGGGAAGTGACCCTGGATACCTCAGTAAGACTGGGAGTTAGCTTACTCTGTATAGACGTCAATTTCCCTTTGCAAACGACTTTTTTTGCGCGCGCGAAGCGCGCGCCTTAGTAGACTATGGCCAGCAAAAGTGTGGTGTTATTACAAGTAGCACCATGTGTTCGCATGGAAGCAGCAGTCTGTAGGCGCTAAAAATGGTCGACTCGGGAGTAATTTGGGTCGGTGATTCGAATGGAAGCATCAGTTTTTTACGTATCTCGCTCATTCGCAGGGAATTTTGCTTCGAAAATCGCACGTTTCACGTTTTCTCTTGATTTTTTTTTCTTTTCGAGAGTTGAGCGAATTAAGTAGCGCGGAACGTTAGTTTTGATAGCTTAGCACATTTTGGCATTAATTTCCGTTCGATTAATCGGCTTATTGGGACAGGAACCGCAAAAAATAAATCGAACAATTTCGGTGGCATTAGAGCGAAATCGCTTAGAGTGATTATGTCTCTAAACGAAGAGGACAATATGTATTGCGTGTAGTACGGTAGCCATCGATTGATTGTTGGTGGTACGGTTGACGCATCGCCAAAGTAATTCGTTACGTTGAAAAAGATGGCATCTTTTGCAAAGGCGCTCTTACTCCTTCGCCTACATGTCGAATCCACCTCGGCTTTTAATTGATATTAGAATGCACTAAGCCTCTTTCTGTGCATTTTCCTTCATTTATTACAATAGATTTCATGACATGCGAAGCGTTACTGATAATGCCAATTTTGTAGCCAATCACGTCAAGAGGGGTGGGGCGTGGATATCGCGGCGCGCTAACGTTTTTGTTCCCTATTCATTTGTCATATTCCTCTCGCGTGCATGCGCTCTCTCTCCTCTCTTTCTTTCTCGCGCGCTCTCTTCCTTCTACGTGCTCTTCTCCTCTTTCTCTCACCTCTTCTCACTCGCTCTCTCTTTCTCTCCTTCCTTCTCTCTCTCTCTTTCTTTTATTCACGTTCTCTCTCTCTGAAGAAAAGTCGACTTTTCGACGAATTGAAAGCGATCGTTGTATTTTCAACGCTGCCAACTGGCTCTGAGAGTAAGACGCTCAGAGTTTCGAAGGGCGAAAATGGGTCTTGAAACCTGCCACCATTAGTTTCAATAGTGCTGTCATTGTCTCAAAAGTGGAAGTCGAGNAAGATCAAAAGTGTCATCAAATGCGCGATAAAGAGCATCGCATTATCGAACTAATGCGCTCAAACTTGACAGAGAAAGCAGCAGTTTTGAACGAATTGTTGCACTATCGATTAAAAATCTGGTGGACCAATGAAATTGAGAGGGACTCGCTTTGCAGTTTGCACGAGAGACAAAATTGGGGCGGTCTGATGAAAGGCATGGATGGCACTAAGTTGCACGAAGTTCTGATTTGTTTGATTGACGCAGAATTTGAGAAAGCGCTTTTTGGTTAAGCTTGAGAAACGCTCAAAGTGTGATGCTGAACAGTCACAGAGTAATGAGCGAACACGTATTCTCAGTAAACCTGCTCAACTACAGCTCGATCGAAATAGGAATGGATGACAACGTTCATTCCTATTGCTATTGTGGGATCACGTGAAGTTCACTGCCTAAAGTACGCGATGTGAAACCGGCCCTATGTTTTGTTCCCTCTATCGATTAGCGTCGAGAGCGCGGACATATTTTAAAAGCACATTTCGCATAGTATACTATTGTCTAGCTGTTATCACACTACCGTTTGATATTAATTGCACATTATGGGAGGGTGGTTAAATAGATTAGTTTTAGCTTTCGAATCTCAGCTGCTGAGTTCGAATCCAATATATCGTCCGTGTTTTTGCTCTTTCAAAACTTTGTATTTCGATTACATGCAAGTACAGTAGAAACCGGATAAGTGCCCATGTTTTGCAAGCCCCACGTGCAACTTTTGAATTGAATCATGTCCGGATTAGTGTAAAAAGTTTTCTTGGCGGATCGATGTGCAATTTCAAAGCGGTTTCTACTGTATTACGTATGTAATCTTCATTTTTCTAAAGTCGCAGATATTCTCGGAAGATGAACCATGCAGGAATTGTCAACTTAGTGCTTAATTGAGCGAAAAAAGCGCGCGCATTCCTTCATCATGATCCTTCATGATGAAGGCTTCTCCTCATAGGCAGTAATCGATAGCAAATCGGCGCCAATCGATGGCAAATTGGCGCCAATCGAAGGTATATCGCCGCTAATCGAAACCTTTTTTACATAATGATCTTGTTCAAATGTATAATGCCCCGCTCGCTTCATTCAAACTCAGCGGTAATCAACGCAATGAGCGCCGCAAAGTACCTGGTTGTAACAATTGCAAAATTCGGTGTCCAGACGTCTTTCGCGGGCGCTCGAATGTATTCTGTCCCGCCAAAATCAGCTGGATTCCACGTCAAATATTCATCGGTCCAGTTCTGTGAAAATATTGGCAATGGTGTTTTCACGTTTCATTGATCAGAAATTCTCATCAGCTTACCAATTTGAAAAATGCGGCCATTTTCACGTACTCTTGTTGTCCGTTCTGTAAAACGTCAATCGTATCAGCATTTTTCATTAACTCGGGCTTGTTCCATAAAGCCATCTCAGTAATCAGTATACAATTTATATTTTAATCATTCGACTACTTATTTTTCTGTTTTATAACGCTATTAAACTCAATATTCAATAATTAATGTTCAATTACTTTTATGAAAGTGAATTTTCTCGATTTGAGTGTTAATCAGTGCTGTAAAGGGCTAACTTTGTTTAAGACTTATTATGGCGCTGGCTTCTGGCCAATTGATTTCAAGTTGCAAAGAGATATTGACTAGAATCTTGAAGAAGCAAAGAATAAAGATATTATCCCCCTTTACGCCTTGCTCAGTGTCCCCTACTAATTCATCAGATCATTTCTGCTTCCTCGAAGAATGCGACACTTTTCGTATTTAGAAAAGGCCTGAACTACTACTTGAGGTTAAGTCATTGCGAAAGAATAAACGGCTCTCTCATCAATATAAAAAGGAGAGCTCAAAAATCACGTTTGATTCCCGCCTGTACAATTGCTGAACCAGCAGCATGGCCGCTCATGTCATGATAAAAGCTGACAATTTTAAGTAAGCACATTTTTAACTTTCAGCGCGTACCACTTCGAGCAGGCTAATTATTTGAAACTGAGTTCCAACATAAGTGGTCGTGTTGGTTTCCTTGACTGGTCGAATACGGTTGTCGTATTTATCGAATATGTGAAGAAAGACGTCTCTTTCAGATCCGCGGCAGACCATACAGAAGCTTGCAACCACGAAGAACAAGAGTGACGTCATCTTCTGTGCATTTAGTGCTCAAATTGTTTCATATCAGTCTTAAAAATCGAAAAATATCCGAAACCTTGCCCCACACCCACTAATGTCACGTTCAATGTGATAAATAGTTGTTCATTTCTTTTACTTTTCCTACGTTCCTATTTAAATTTTACGGTTATGCAACTCGCTGTGCCTTTTTGCATCTAGCAAAAATAGATGTTACCTGCCTCCTATCTAACCTGCTTATTGTAACTGAGAGAGTAAAGAGTGAAATATTCTTTAGAATCAAACTATACATTCGTGGAATTTTTGCAAAAGCTTCGTGTCGTATATACTTTGTTCATAAACCCGGATGGTTGGGATTAATATTCTTACGACGCTGTTTAATCAGCAACTGAAAAGCCAAAAATGAAGGGGCGACAGAGACAATCGCCGTCAGTTTAGTCAAATGATTGCCCAAACGCCAGCAGATTTGCGCATTCAGATATAATTTGTTTTTTGGTTAAAAACACCCTAAGAAACAAGTATTTGAACGCAAAAATGATTGATTAACTTCCACTATACCATGTCCTCACGGTATTACATAACTGTTTAAAAGTCACCTAAAAGCGACTGCAGAACCATAAAATATACGGAATATGACTTTCAGAGCAAATCGTCCTATAACTACGGGTTGCGCAAAAATTAGTGTATCTGTTCGAATAAGTGTTCCCCGATTACCTCTACAGCTGAAAATTCAACTTCAGACATAGGTACTCTTCCATCATAATTGATAGGGTGGGATAATTGCACGCGATACCGAACTAGCCAGAAATGATAGGCAGCGCTACGCGCGTACAAAAACAAATACGCAGTTTCAGTTCATTACAAAGCGCTGGTAAAAGCAATTCTCTATTTGGTTTGGTTAATATCAATTAGACTGGATCCATTGAAACGAGACATTCGCTAGGCACACAAAAACATATTCCAAGCATTACAAATGTTGCGTGGGACGAGAATATAAATATTCTTTTCAGCCGACTTCGTAACAGGAAGCGGCGCTCAATGTAATCAACTTAATTTATTGAGCGTGGGTTGACATCACCCACATTTCGATTGCTAGAGATCTGTGAACTTTTCCGCTATAGTACGAACCCCCTTCTGGAAAGCTATCACATGCTTTGAAGACTACAATAGGACTGATAGAGAGCTTCTCAGGTAAAAACATTTTAAACACTTTTTTGAGCTTTTCAATTACGACACTCAGCGTCGCTCAATTAAACTTTCTGCTAGAGTGCATAAAATGTAAAAGAGTTTTCATAAGTACTATCTTTCAGTCATCAGTTTAGAGATTGTACTATTGGAAAGGGCCTTACTACTTCCACTAAACATGAGAATAAGTAAGATTGCCAAAAAACATCTATAGCGAGAGCATCAGTTCATTAAGTACAAAACCTGAGAAAGAAATTTCGCTCTCAGAACTTGACCTAATTGTATGGGAAAGTCCTCTATCCTGACATCAAGGATTTCTACGAAGCGGAGAGTGTGCCATCGCCCGTTCATACCAACGTTGACTGCAAGTTGTAAAAGCGCGACCAAGTCTCCGAGGCTAACGATGACTTCCTATGACCGGGCATGTGCACTAATCCAGTCTTTAGGGTATGGTCAACTTGGGCATAAGTTTACCGAAACTCTTCGCTACCCTATTTGGAGACCACTTTTAAAAACAAGATTACCCTTATTCATTCAGTGAAGCGGCCCCTTTCGTTAAAATTGACAAAAATTTCCCTTTCCCCCGTGCACATGCCTAACTTGGCTTCAGACGCGATCGGACAAAAGATATTGAGAGGATATTTCCATCCCTATCTTTTAGGAGTAGGCTTTGCTTACCTTCGTCAGTTGGAACGCAAATCTGTTCAACTTACCTTGAACCCTGATGTCACATTGGGTTTTTCAGTTGCCCTGGCAATCTCATAAATTTTTGATTAAATTCCTAACTGTGTCACGCCAATTGCTCGCAAAGTGGCAATTATTCTACATGATATTTTCCGAATTTCTACCTTCAAGGTTGTCATTGTTTTCTGTTCATGAAAGCTTGAAAATTGCTTGCATTTTCAAACACTCTGTTGAAATTTTACCCTTTTGTTACTTTCAGATAAACCCTGGCATTTAATTCCATTACTAACTTACTCAAAGAATAAAAATTAGTAGAAGACATAAATTCAAGCAAATATAATCTGTTTTCGTCAATTTGAATTGCTGGTAGAATTTCTAAATCATGTGAAGTATAATGTTTTCTATCACTGTAACACATGACATAATGGGAATGCGGGTGCTTTTAGCCTAGTTTGATATGCCATAGAAGGGCACCATAAGGCAATCCATGCTGAGTAATTATAAACCTTCGCATAATCATAAAAAGATTTTTTGATGTTGGTGTATTCTGAGATGCTTTACTTTGGCGGACCGCGGTAGGTATCAACAAACTCTCCATCCGTCCATTAACTCGCCCCGACCATAATACTGTTGCGGCTGACGTACTGATGGTACACTACAACCGCGTACTTGTAGTTGCGTAGTCTGTCGGTTAAAGACCGATTCCGATTGCATGCAGACTCGAGGCGGTTGCTCAAATCTAATAAAGATTTGCAATCGAGTTTAATTTTGTTCGTGCTTTGCGAGAGTATAACAAAAAATTTGTGCGCGATTGAGGACTCTAAGGTTTAATCATCTTTTCGTCGCGCGCTTATTTCAAGCCGTTGCGGCGCACTTTGCTTTTTGATCGCTTCTGTTCTGGCTGCTAATTAAAAATTTATTTCTTTGCATTGATTTGCGTCAGTCAGAGTGGTGCCACCACTCTGGGAAATTAAAATTCTTATGATTTGATTGAGGTGTTAATGAAAATTCAGCAAAACCTAATAAGATAAGTCTAACGTCAAAAGGGGTCGCCTCTATTCGAACTTTTTTCCGAAATGAGAGATTGAGTGTGAGTTATGTTTTAAGGAAGCGGCATCAGATGAAAGTTATATCTGCTTTCAAATACAAAATCTGTATATTTATTTCTTCAGATTGTTAGCTATGATCAATTTCATGATATCGTTTTGCGCCTCTTGTGAGTAAGATTAGGTTGCAGTGCAGTACCTTGATTAGCATTTGGTTAATAAGCAGCGATTAAGATTAAAAAACGTATCCCACCAAAATTGCGGGCAAGGGTGTATTCCCAAAATCTCAGGCACTAAGATCTGGGGCCAATTTGATAAAAAAAATGTGAGCTGTATTTACATCAAAATGCATTTACATAAGAGCAGCGATTGGTCAGTTGCGCGCGGTGATCAATCAGCGCTCTGATGTAAATGCATTTTGATGTAAATACAGCTCACATTTGTTCTATGAAATTGGCCCCTGAGCGCAACCGGCTGAGTTTCATACATTTCACAGCCTTGTAAGACCGCACATCATAGACTTGAGACGGAGCAAATTGAGCTCAAATCTCGGTGACTGAGTTTTGATAGAATAGGTTCCATGTAAATGTTATTTTGAACGCAAAACAACTTTCCTAAGCTGCTACTTGTCAGTCGAGAGATCAAATCCATGTTTCAGAAATAGATTCGGTCCAAGATTAACGAAAAATGCTCTGTTTTCTGTGTACGTCCTTAAAGTCCTCTCCTCCAGAGGCAGCTCCTCTAAAAGTCCATCTTTTAATTCCACCAATCCTAGCAAAAACCAAACCAATTTCGAATATTGAAAAACACCGTCCAAAATCTGCTCATTAACCTTCCCAAATTAAAAAATGAAAAATCTCTGCAATGTAAGCTCTTCGGCAACAAAATATATTAATAGATATAGTCCCCATTGTGTTTCAGTTGTCAAAGCTGGCCGTACTCCACCTGCAATGCGATTTGCAATCATTATTTTCCATTTCTTCCTTAACAATTGCAACGGATCCGAGCGGGACGTGTTCTTGCACATTTTCGAAAAATATGATCGCAGAATACGACCAGTTCTCAATACCAGTACGACAACTGTGGTTGGTATTCAACCGCAGATTATAAATCTGCTCGAAGTGGTGCGAAATTATATTTCTGCCGGCAATCTGTTATTGTGCGCATTCTTTGATCAGGAAAAAAAATGTTGGGTCGTCTTTTGTTTCAGAAGGATGTGCAGTGGTGTAGGGCGAGCTAAATGAGCTATGATTTAATATAACCTTGACTTAGGTGACAAAATAATTTAAGGAGTAGGCAGGGATATTTTGAAAATCTTGATTGTTAGAGTTAGAGTTTGTTACATGCAAAAGTTACGTTAACGATCTTGTTTTCACTTTCAGTATTAAAGATGGAAAAAACATATCTCATAGCGTGATTTTTGCATAGATAAGAATCGAATTTTGAAAAACTATCGTGCTTTATATACCCATGCTTCATATCGCCTTTTATTGCAGTTTATCTCATAATCTCTTTATTAAAAGACGACAGAGGGTGTATTTATAATTCAAGTAGCTCTATGGCAGATCTTCCGTCAGTTACTCTTCTACAGAGACATTTCGGTACGAATTTTCCTAAAACGAAATTTTTTCAGAACAGCCAGCAAGAGTATATCAAATTGGCCATGTTCTTCAAAGAGGTAAGTTGCCGCCCGTCGTATTAGGTGCGGCGAACTTTGTTTTAAAAAGTATAGATCTGGAATGACGAATTTCTAACATGGAATCCA
>NIUQ01004310.1:0-14173 GCA_002796945.1 Plectus sambesii
ATTATCCGTCTTCTTTGATCCTCGATAAGCATAGCCCTTGTCAAAGGGGGAGCCTAACGAGACATAAAAAACGCAAGCGCAGGGTTACTATCGAATATGTGAAGGCTGATAGACATGCGAACGGATCGCAATTCCGAGCCATCAACCTGCGGAGATGAAGTAATCGAAATATAGTACGACTGTCTCTAATAGTACGACAGTCTCCAATAGTACGACAGGGTAGAGAGGGATCGAAAAATAGTACGACATGTCGTAGTATTAGAATAATTACGGTACGCATGTAAAAGCCATGAAGCGACTATTATTCTTGGTGTTAAACGATGTTCAAGCACCGAAAGTGAGCTGTCTTTGCCAATTATTGCGCATGGCTCAACTTCTTGCTACTCATAGAAAATGCACTATAAATATCTACTCATACTGTGATATGTGGTATATTATTAGTCCATAACAGCATATAAAGTACAAATAAAGCATAACACTTACCTACGCCAGGAGGTAACTGTACATCAACATCAAAGGTTTTCGGCTTGTGCTTGCGCGGCTCGCCCGTGCTGCTAGATGACAAGGGCGGCTTATTTTCAGTCTGCAAAAAAACCGTTTCCTGACACTTATTGCTAAGCTTCTCTGTAACACATCAATGGGCGGTTTCATATCGCGTGCTTTATCTCAAATCATACTTATGGGATATGCTACAAGTACAACTACAGCTTAGCTACGTCATATGAAACCGAACCATTGGTTCAATCAGGGACGTTAAGCCGGCGACTTTTAAACGAAAGCTTTCATCATTTCAAGTTCTAGGAAAAATGCTTTAGCTCGATATTATGTACGTACCACAAGGCTGCTTAGCGATAAACTTGATTACGGTACCTGAGCATGGGCGAATTCGGCGGGCAGCGCGACGTAGGGCGTCTCCTCGGGGGCTTCGATCTCCGGCGCCGTCGGTAGGTACAGCAATGGTCCTTCATCCCTATTCAAGCTATCTGAAAACCGTACCGACGTCGATACCCCACTTTAACCGGTTACACGCATACTTTAGCTTAGGACTCGCGTTATTAATCCGTGTTAGTCAATAGTGAGCGTCGATTTCGGCTTAGAGCAATGTGACCGACCTCCCTCGGGCTAATCCTTAATATTTTCGCTATATGACAATCTTTTGTTTAAAAACATTGCCAGTATTCAAAATTTCATTTCACTAGTGGTAAAACATCTCATGGCACCGAGAGCAATATCCTATATTGGTATGATATTATTTAAGGGATAGATATGCCCCCAACGCCCACATCTAATTAAGGCCAAGTAAGAGTGAGCCGGCAGCTTGGCCAGGTCTAAACTCAATGGGGAGTGGTTAGTCAGTTAAGGATGAGTAGCGTATCGATGACGTACCTCCTGAAAATACCGAAGTCAATAATCGCTCTCAAGTGTCATAAACTAGTCATTATCATAGCTTAACCATAAATCGTATCATGAATCGATAGAAAGAAGCGCTGTCGACTTTCGAAACAGTTTGTCTTATTCATCCAAAGATATCTTGTTTCTGATCAGGAAATTTTGATAATATATCCGATCAAAATGTCACTCACCGACGACTTCATCTTCTTCATCAGAACTGCAGAATACTAGCGGAGGCTTCGCATTGACGACATCCACCTCTTCGTCTTCGGCTTTCGTTTCTGAAAAAGAGCGCTTAATTTTCTGCGGCGGGCGAGTTCAACTATCAATGTTTAAAGTGTTTAGCGGGCTCAAGAACAGATTATTGAATGCTTTAGAATAGCTCTCTGTCGAGATACATAACCTACATGAGCAGAAAGAAAATAATACGTGGGCCGAACTAGAACTCACCACCTTTTGCATCAGCCGGTAGCATTCTAGCCCAATTGTGTTACAGTCAAAACCGGATAAGCGGACATTGACCCGGCAAGAGAAAAATGTCCGCTTATCCGTTTGTCCGCTTAAGCGGTCATGGTTGCATACAAATGTCGCACACGGGGCTTGCCAAAAATGTCTGCTTATCCGGTTTGTCCGCTTATGCGGTGTCCGCTTATCCGGTTTCGACTGTATTCATAAAGATTCACGCAATCACTTATGCTCCAGTCTAATACAATGTAAATGCAATTAAATTATCAGCTTATTTAGTAAGTAGTATGAATAGAATTATCGATTCTACTCATAAAGACATCCTTCTATTGATTCTAACATCACCTAGCAAGAAAATCAATAATTTAATCTTTACTATGTGGCAACAAAGTTTGTAGCTTTGATTATAACGCTGGTCTATTGGCTGCAGGCGTCTTTTCGCAGAGCTGCATGGAGTATGAACATGCTTGAAATGTTAGCAAGTTTCTGCGTTTCTAATTCGATTGACACCTGGCCGCGTACCAACTTCTTTAACATTTAAAAAGCAACCGAGAAATGCTAATAAAAGTAATTCAAAGTATTACCCTGATTCAGTTCAACACTTCTGTCCTCGTCTTCCAAGTCGAATTCAGACTCCCTTTCTTCATATTTGACGTTTTCGTCAAGCTCCTAAAGCGTACTGAATTAGTACAGCAAATATAAAGTCAAATCAAACAATCTTAATAAAGGAGAAAAAAGTGTTCCATTTGATTTGAATGTCATTATGAAAGCGAATATGGTTTGTAAATTGACTGCGGCGAGCTTAAGAGTAGTCAAATAGATACTTTGAAGTCTGGCGCGAAGGCGCTCCAATTCTCAACGTGGCTCTGCGCCCAAACGCTTACGATGCCATTTGATACCGAGCATATCAAAGGTCGGCATGGGTGCCACTGAAACAGAAGAAGGCATGACATCGAATACTTTGAAAAATTTAAGGTATGGGAGAAGCTTGTAATACAGCCAATAGGATAACCAAGAATAGATTTTTAGTGTTTTCAGTTTGCAACATAATTTGCAGGTCAGAAGTACGTAGTACACACAAAAGTACCTTTGGAGCGAACAATTCTGGCATGCACCGCTGTCGAAGCATCCCCTCCCGCTCCATCTCGAATCAATTTGATTTTATGCAATTATGGTCAATGAATAATATATCAACTGCATCATATCGCGCATTAATGCAATTAAAACCTACAATATCCCCATAAAATACGAGTTAGTCAATTGCTGCGAGACGAACCGTACGGGAACGATACGCCCCATTCGGCCGGTATACGTCCGGACAAGCTACACGCACATGCATTGATTTACTACGGTATCCTGTGCTAGCGCGTGTGGCGTGCAATAACGCAATCCGGCCGTATGGGGCGTATCGTCTACATACCAGACGAACAATCATATAAACAAATACCTGCACATCCAACAGCATCTCGCCCTTAGTACCGTGCAATATCTTCACAAGACTGCCGCTGTTCTTCTCCCAAATGTATAGAGCGTGCGACTTGGCGCTACCGGCGCAAATGTAATCGCCGTCGCCCGACATGCAGCACGTCTTCCATGAAGTCCTGAAGCAGGTTTAAGCGCGAAATTCAAATAGAGTTTTTTGTGCTGTGATGAAACGTAACGATAGTTAAAAGCTTACACAAGACGTACATATGTACTGTAAGGCGAGAAATTATTGGGTGGTATTAAATTTGGGTGAATTGGGTGATCCGGTCGATCACCTAAGTTGAAACTTATCCAATATGTTTACTCTTATAATATCACTGAGTCAAACCGATTAGTTACCCAAGTTAGGTACTGTGAAGCGAAAAATTGTCAGGTGGGATTGAATCTGAATGAATTTGGGTGGTCCGGCCAACCGAAAATTGGTCCAACTGGGCCAGTCACCCAAATTAAGTACCACCCAATATTTCTACCCTTACAGTATATTATATTTGGGAATCGCCTCCGTTTGAACAATACAACTTTATTATAAGAAAATGAAAAGTAGCTTACTTATTAACCATATCCTGAAGTTTCTGCACAGGTTCCATAGTGCTGTTCTTCGCCCGAAGAAGCACCTCGCGCAAATCGTAGACGCGGATCACACGATCGCCCGAGTTCGTCACAAAGTGTCTGAATCAAACAGGTCAAACTTTCCCTACATTTCAAGGTGTATTTATAATTTAATTAGGCTGTGCTGTTATCTGAACAATTAGAAGATATTATTCGGTCCTGGTAGACGCATAAATTACACCGCACTGCCTTAGAACACATAATTACCGCCAAATAGTCTTCCTACGTATCAGCATTCGAAATATGCCATGAATTAGTGTCAGCTTTTCAAACTCATTTTATCAACAGAGATGTTTTGAATCTTTTCTTCGGGGACTTTCTTGAAAAGGTTTCCATAAAAAGTTTGGCCTGTAGCCCGGCGGACAGGCTCACAGGAGATTCGGATTGATAAAAGCCCATCACTGTAGTTAGAGTGAATAAAGAACAAAAGAT
Organism: Plectus sambesii; assembly: GCA_002796945.1. NCBI lineage: Eukaryota > Metazoa > Nematoda > Chromadorea > Plectida > Plectidae > Plectus > Plectus sambesii. The sequence goes on from NIUQ01004310.1 coordinate 4,384, forward strand.
CTACATGGGTGAGAGTCAATATAATCAAGTGCAAGTGTAAGTACTATTCCACAAATACTGGTCCCATACTTTCAAAAGTTTTGTTTCTATTCTCAAAACGCAACGCAAAGATATAAAAGTATCGCATGCCATGTGTAAAATTGAATCTGTTCTCCAGACACAACAACAGAAAAGCAGCCTTTATAACCAAAGTCAGTAAAGTGTAGCGAGAAAAAGACACTCACTGTCCTCGTCTGGCGATGGTTAAAGTTTTAACCGGATGGTTGCTCGGCTGACGAAAATAAGTTACACACTCCAATGTATCCGCGCTAAAATGCAACAAATCATACTCGATAGTCAGCACAAAAGAGAAGCTGTATAGACAATCGATATTGCACCCTGCACTTTTGAAAACAAAACACTCAGGTGGTATAGTTATGGCTGCGAATATATGCTAATTGACAGCTGCGGTTGATTCGCGTGAGTAATACATGCAACACTTTTCGATCAGTAACAAGAAGTCGAACTTTCTTTAAGTGCTTAAATTACTGTACGGGTAGAAATATTGGATGGTACTTAATTTGGATGACTGGCCCAGTTGGACCGATTCGTTAGTTGGCCGGACCACCAAATTCACTCAAATTCACTTCCACCCAATAATTTTTCGTTTCACAGTACCTAACTTGGGTAACTAATCGGTTTGACTCAGTGATATTATAAGAGTAAACATATTGGATAGGATTCAACTTAGGCAGTCGAGCGGATCACCCAATTCACCCAAATTTAATACCACCTAATAATTTCTCGCCTTACAGTAATAGAAATAAACGCAATCGGATTTTCGAAGCAGTTTGCCTTGTTCAATCTAAAATTTCTTCTTATTGATCGGCAAATTTTGACTATAGAGAGAGAATAAGACACATTCTCACTCGAAGACGGCGATTTTCCCTTTGCCATTGCCGGTGAGCACGTACTGCCCGCGGCGGTCGAACACGGCGACGACGTTCAGGTCGGGACCCGCCTCATCGTCACTTGGAATGGCTCGATGATTGCCCGTATTCGAATCGACCAGCACTGCCGCACTTTTCATTGTGCATACCAGAAAACATTTTCTGCAGAAAATGCAAATGAGGACACATTAAAGAACAATAAATAAATATATGTTCTATTGTACATTCGCGTATCTAATACACCTGAACAAATCCATTGATAATGCAGGAGCCAACCGCCCAGTCTTAATGGACTAAATTGTCAGCAGTACCTAGTAAAACCCAAAAGAGGCAATGCATTTTTGCTATATGTTCAAACAGATCCCATTAAATGTATTATCAGGGTACGATTTATTTTTTAAAATTCAGTTTTACAATCATGAATGACTCACTCGTCTCTAGGGCGGAACTGAACGTAAGTGACTAGCGCTGGAAATCGATATCTGCTGATCATGTCACCGGTCAAGACATTCCACATCGCAACCGTACTGTCATTCGACGCCGTCAACAACTTCCGTCCGTTGCGAGACCAGCTAAAAGGTGCGAATTTCAGGAAGATATTTCGATCACATAATTTTAAATAAAGGATCATTTTATGTCTGGCAGCTCACAGTAATGAGCGAATGAGAAAATATGAGAGATGTTGTTGGGACTGTATTGTACCCTAATAGTGCAATAGCGTAGACTGAATAGAAACAAAACATCATAAAGTACTATTAAAGGCACTCATATAATGTCTGTATATGAGATCAGATGCGCTAATCACTGTGTGAAAATAAACTGCGAGCGTAAATAGCATAATAAAACTATGTAGATCGCACTTCTGTATTTTTTGTTAACAGTTTTTGGTTAAAGCACAAATATGGGACTAGTTTTACAAACAGAATTCGGATATTTGAAAGGTTGGTAGACGGAGTAATAGTTTATTCTGGGGTTTGCATATTTCGGAAACCTCGACATAGCATGCTTAGATCTACCCGCCCCATTATCGAGAAGATCGCCTCATATCGGCACTGTTCTCAAGGGGGGATATTATCGCTGGAATATGCAAAAAAATCATTCCAGAGTAATTTTCCCGGTAATTTATAAAGTGTTCCCGAGTGTACACTCTGTTTCAACCTTTCAGTCCAAAAATACAAGCACTCATAAAACAAGAGCACCTTTTGTAGTTATTTCTTTATTGCTAGAATAGCATAATATGATAATCGGACCATTTCAAAGGACAATAACCGCACCTGAGACTCGAGACGGGTTGAACATGAGCTGTGATGACTTTGGCAATGCCGCGAGTAATGAAATCAAAAATGACCACTCTGCCGTCATTGCACCCAGCGGCCAGCAATGAGCCCCATCGATTGAACTTGCAGCAAATCGCATTGCCACTGATGCAGTCCAAATAGCCATCGGATTCTTCAGGGAAGTTTTGACCGAATGACTCTAAAATCGGAGACATAAATGAAATAATTCTGCTGAGTAAACTGGTCTTTGTTCAGTACGAACTCTCGAGTATAGTTAGTTCAGCAGGCAGTTGCAATTAACATACATAATAAAGCTGAGAATCATCATTATTGTTATATGTTGAGGTTAGCAGGAAAATACACACTTCGTTACATGAATAAAGCAATGGGGCGTAGCGCGTCCCTTTCTCGACTATCATATTGAATTGCTTCTACTCAAGCAATCAATATATATGCGCTCGCGAGCTAAGATAGTTCTGCGACATTTAGACTGAATTAGAGAATGGCAGGATTCAAAACGTCCATCCAATCATAACTTTAAAGCCAGGTTCTAATGCTTGTAACAATCACCATAAACGGGCAACTCACCAAGTAGTTCAAGATTCATTGCAATGAAATTGACGCTCGTTTCAAATTTCGCATAAACTACCGAATTCCTTTCGGCACTTTAACCTTGTAGCGTCTTCTTCCAAGTGAACTTTTCATAAATAGTACTGGTTCGTATTTATTTCTGCATTTGAAAGGCAAACTGGTCCGATCATTTGGCAGAGAACCAAGATTGCTGAGGTAACGGTAGCTAAATCCATTTGAGACCAAAATATGTGCTACAACGCAAGTTGTATGCGCGGTCATAGAAATATAAAAGTTAGCTTGAAATCTTATCAAAAGCTGTTGATTTCATTAGCGATAAAATAATTAAATAATTAGATATGTTGTATACAAATATTGTATCGCATTATGCTACTTGCAGAGCGACAGATTCGCAAACACCATTTTACGCATCAAAATTGTTGCATCAAAGACGCCCCACGCGGTTACGTTGTAGCGTTGTCCTACCGATGGCGCAGTTGCATGAGCGTAAGTGATCCGTCGAGGATTGCGAACTTTCATGCATTTCGTTTTTTGGGTCATAAGCGTTGCAAGTTTGACGTATTTCTTGCAAGAGCGATATTTTACCACAATTGTATTCAATAAATATTTCACTGCTTTAATTTAGGTTAGATTAGTGGTTAGTTACTGAATTTCTATTCAATTTTAGGCTTGGATGGGATAAATGTATGTGTGTAGTTTTAGGCTGCGTAGACTTCGGCAGTTGTGTCAGATTGTTCGTATAAAGATAATCTAGACGATGCTGGTTTTGCGAAATGTTGATATTAAGGATGAATAAGTGAGAACCTGGAGTTGAGAGGCCAAATATTTCTACCCAATTTTGTTTTTCGCGCACGATCGAATGCACCTATCCTAAATCATATATTCTTGCACCATCAAAGTGAATCGAGCGTTTGTTACAGATTTCTAACAGTTTCAGGATTCACGGTCGATAATTGTCTCTATTGCTTTGATATGTAACACCGTTTGCAATAGGCAATAGGGTGTCGGGTGATCAAATGTGTTTTAAGGAATTTGTAGGATAGTGCTGAAAAATGAGCATTATAATGTCACCTCCTTAGTAACAGAAAAGGAAACTGGTTGAGCGCGAACATCCTTAACGCGACTGTTTCAAGCGGAACATTATGGATTTCAGTATAGTACATTTTGCAGCATATTTTGGGTGAAACGAGGGCTAGATAAAAAAGTTCGCCAAGATGCTGATGCCCAAGAAGAACCGCGACAAGATCTACGAATACTTGTTCAAGGAGGGCGTGTGCGTCGCCAAGAAGGACTTCAACCAGAAGACTCACCCCGACATCGAGGGCGTCACCAACCTCCAAGTGATCAAGGCCTGCAAGGTTGGTCGTTGCCATTTTCATTACGAATTTCAATTCAGCGTGCTTGATAAGACATTGATGCAGTCATTGCAAGATAGTATCTTTAGTACTTCAACTAGACAAGCATGTCGGGTTATATGCTTGTGGATATGATGGTTGTTCATCAGCCTAAAAAATCTACAGCGATTGTATAGGAACATTTTACTCCTTAAGAGAATCTCATAATGGTATGTAAAACCCTCAAGGGAAACGTCCTTGCGGCTGTTTACAAGGCAATAATTTCGTTTGAGCCAGGGATATAGTGAAGAAAGGAACAATTTCTAAATTGAACAGGACATTTTTTCACTAGAATCAGTTTTGAAAAATGTTACTTTAGATTTTAATCATCACTCTCTTTGACTTAAAAGTGTCTTATGAAAGTACAAACGCTATATAAATGACTTATGAGTGAATAGCGGGAATGACAGTTGATCTGGGACATTTCATACCTTAACACAATTGCAGAGTCTGACCTCTCGCGAATACTGCAAAGAGCAGTTCGCGTGGCGTCACCACTACTGGTACCTGACGAACGAGGGTATCAACTACCTGCGCGACTACCTCCACCTGCCGCAGGAGATCGTCCCCGCCACCGTCAAGCAAAAGCCCCGCGGCGAGGCCCGCCCCGCCCTCTCTGGCAATCCCCGTCAGACTGGCTTTGGAGGCCCCAAGGGAGATTCCGATCGTGACGCCTACCGTGGAGGTTGGAGTTTGTAAAAGTTTTTATAGGGGACACTTTTCGATCAGTAACGAGCGTCGAGACCGATTACCGTAGAACGCCAAAATTCAGCCTATCTTTAGCACGTAGTACATCAAGGAAAGTCTCAGGAAGGACTGTTTTGCCGTTACTGAGTGGAAAATTTTCCCTATAAAGTTGGAGTTTTTAGTAATTTTTTGATTTTTAAGATGAAACCTATATTGCAATAGAAATTATACCGGTGTAAACGAATTTCACTGCATTAGTTTGCTGATTGGGTAGGAAGGGATTGGGGGATTTGTGGAAGACTGTTTTGGACGTGTGTTTCCCTTCATGTTCTTGTATTGAGAACTGTTTATTTATACTTTCATAATTGTAGAAGTACACAGGTATCTCTATTGTTACCTTTCGGTTGCTATTTCCAGTTTTCCCACCTCAATTCACCTGGTCCCCTAAATAACAACCACTTTTCACATGAAATGTATAATGATAACGCTTTACCAGAAAGCACAGTGACTGCTATAAATATCCGATTAGATTAATTGTGGAAAGAGTGAAACGTTTATAATTATTTTCAGCGGACAAGGCTGGAGACGTCGGTGTCGGCGCTGGTCAGATGCAGTTCCGCAGCGGTTTCGGCCGAGGTGCCCCGCCGAGCTAAACAACAAACACCTTCCGAAGATCCTATCATTCGTTGTTCGGATGTTTACTCTCGCTCGTTGGTTAATTTAGGAACAACGCATCATTGCTGTTGTCGGTCTTTTCATTTGTTTCGCACGAATATCTCGTTGATGACGTGAAAATCGGAAGTAAAACCTCCGTTGACTATCGCACGGCGTTGTTCTGTTTGGCTTGAAAGTAAGAGCAAAGGATGACTGATGAACTCGCTGGTTGCATATCGACCACTTACTTGACAATTGAAATACTCGTAACTCGACACTCCTGTAGAGTAGGGTTCCAAAATCACTTGGCGCACTGATTTATCGTAGATTCACGCTTATTCACATCGAAACTGCTGATTTTGGGACCTTATTCTACAGGAGGGCCGTAAACTCTGCTCGTAGTAACGCGTCGATGCGTGTCTTAATTCGAGACTGAATTCTTACATCATAGTTGCATAGTTCATCGTTTAACCTGATTGTGCCACTCTTCAAGGCATTTTTGATAGTAGGTCTTCATTTAGAAACGACATAAATTTCTCAGTTTGGATAGATTGACACTCTAGAGTAAGTTTGTGTATTTTAAATAAATCATAGCTAGTAGTTGAATCGCGGTCTGACTATCTCTAGATAAATCCCTTTAAGGATATTTTGAATTTTTTCACGATGAAGGCTGCGCACTCAAAGCTAAGATTCCTATTGAAACGTCGTGTTATGATCTGGATAAGAATTAATCTCATATTACAACGTTGCGCACAAAAGAAACGTTTCAGCGCACATCTTGAAGTTTGTTGTATGACTAGTTTATAACAAAAGTGACCACTAACTTTCAGTTAAGTAGCTAGTCATTTCTCATAAACAAAGCGCTTTAAGTGGCAGTATATTTTGATAAATGCCTACGTCATTTGAAATAACGATCATAGTAACGAGAGTACCTTAAACAGTTGCCAGCGCTCTTACATTGCTAACATCACTTAAAATAATGCAAGAAATAGTTAATGCGTTATAAAAAGAGTTTAATCAATTGCAGACCATCGTACTGCTTTGGTTGTATAAGATCACAGGAGAGAAGCGACAAATATGGACGGTTTGATCGAGTCGATGTACTTTTCGTTCCTGGACCCGCCGAACCTTCGACTGAAGCGTCCGTCGTGGCTGAAGGCGCCGACGCCAATGGTTCTTTTCGGCGTCATCCTCGCCTCTTACTTCCTCGTCACCGGCGGTGTCATCTATGATGTCATCAATGAACCTCCTAGCGTCGGTATGTATTTATACTTATTTTATGTTGGCTTATGGGAATATTGGAATAGGAGATGACTAGGCGCGATTTGGAGTATATTTTGTTGGCTGATTGTTCGAGTTTCGATAGGGGAATGCAGGGTGTCTTAGAAGTAGTTAGACAGAGGAGATGCTTAGTTACTTATGGCACAGTTTGTATACTCGGCCAAGTCTGCGCGAGTTGATACGCGAAACAGTGTTGGCTTTTTTCAAAAATACCCATTTAATGCTTTAAATCGATCATCCGTTCGTAGCCCCTCACAACGTAGATAATTCGAAACTGAATAAATCTCTTGAATAGATATTATTTTCGAAAAATCCAATGTATGCTAGTTTTATTTGAAAAAGTATTTATAAAGCATAAAGCTTAGGGGACCTCTGACAATAAATGACCACGATTATTCGCATATGGCAGAGGAAAAAGACTTCGATGAAAAATGAAATTAGCTTGTATAGTAATTTGTTAGTTTCCTTAGTAAGTAGTCAAGCTAATTATCATCGAAAGTATATGTAAATGCTCTGAAATGATCGGCAGTATGTCAAAGTTCTGCTGTGGTCAAATTTACATAGAGCGTTATGCACTGTTATAGAATTAATGTACAGACTTCGTTCTGTTTCAGGCTCAACAACTGATGAGCGCGGTAATAGCCGTCCCGTCGCTATCATGCAATACCGTGTCAACGGTCAGTACATCATGGAGGGTCTCGCCGCGAGCTTTATGTTCACACTCGGAGGTACTTTATTATTTTCTAATATTGCAATTATATCTCTGTATAAAATAATATCCTTTTGTGAAAGGGCGCTTAGGAGTTTTTGCTGCTTTTGCGATTCCATAAAATTTGTGACGGTTTTAGCAATTTAGTGTATTTCCTGTAGTTTTACTCGTTGTACTTTGTATGATTTGAGCTCGGTCACCGTCGATTTTATGAAAATGAATGCTTTTGACTTTCTTGATTTGATCGGTTTATCTTCTGTCGTTTGGTAGCGATATTCCACCGCAAATTGCTTTGAACTGTTTAAGAGAAAAAACATATCAAAACGCTTTTGCCAAGGTTAAGCATCAGCTTATATTCACCAGTTTCCGTTTTATAAATTAACACTTATCAAAGGGACGTTGTTGTAGTCAATTCAATTAGAAATTATTCTCTTGAAATGAAAAATGCACCGCTCGGTATGGACAGTGTATCATTATTAAAATGGAAATGATTTAAATACCATTATTCAAAAATCAGTTACATGGTTAAAATTAAAATATATTTTTTAAGTTGCGCTGATAGGGACAGTCACGGTAGGAGAGTGAACCAAAAAATTACCATCCCAAACATTGCAGGTCTGGGCTTTGTGATTCTGGACCTCTGCAACAGTCCGTTGATGCCGAAACTGAACCGAACGATGATGCTGGGCCTCGGGTTCAGCTGTGTTCTCATCGGCTTCTTCGCCACGCGCATGTTCATGAAGATGAAGCTGCCCGGGTACCTCATGGGCTAGATGATATTGTTCCATTCCTCTCCTTTCCTCTGTATTCTTCTCCTTGTATGGGCATTTTGTCTTCTGTCGGCGCGCTCAGTAGGAAATTTTCTTTATGGGGGTTTTGGTTATTCTTCAGCGGGACGACGAGGGATAATTCCAAATTCTGTTGGAATATGACTGCGAATAGTGCCAAGATTGGCCTGTTGTGATGTGTGCGAGGAAATTCGGCGCTCGCGTGGCATTTCGATCGATGCACTTTCAGCAGTTGTATTTACAACAGTCTTGTGAAATATCCCTGTCGACCAATTTCCGCTGTAGAAAATTCGAAAACTATACCAGTAATGCATCACATCGTTGCACGCAAATTGCAACGAAGTTTGACATTTGGTGAGCGTTTGTCCTTTTTATTAACTTATTTTAAGTGCTGCGGAACTCGCATTAAAGTAATAATTTTATTCTCAAACAAGGCCCATTGCTGAAACTAACTCCTGGCTTGTGTGGTACATTCTTTTGGGAGAAGTTGTCAACATCTTGACAATGAACTTTTAACGGGAGTTTATTGTGTGACTGGCATGGAAAAGCTCACTTAGGAATTGTTGTCTGTTGTGTTGCTGTTAAATATTTATTATTGTTTTTGTTGTTAAGAATTTGCGATTTCCAGAGTGCCTCCTGTAAAGACGTAAGGTGATTGTCCGCTTTGGATAAATTTGATCGAAAAATACTGTCGGTTGTTGTCTGGTAAATTTCGGAATGTACTATATTTGTTTTCGATTAATAAATTGGAGCTGCTGCTTTTGCTTGTGCTCTCATTGTCATAGACTCGCATGTTTGTTTCAATTGTCGATGTCGACAGATATAATTCGCATCACGCAATGAAGGTAAAATGAGGTAAGGCAGCAATAACGCACGTGCCAACAGATAATTTAACTTTTACTCTTAACATATCAATACAATAATTTTTATTTTTCGTCCAAACTTTGCGATAGACGCTAGTGGTTGTTATTGGTTTCATCGGAAGTAACCTCTGCACTTTTTCAACTAACAGGTTTCCAGCTCAACTTGTACTGACTGAAAACATTTCGCGACCGTCCGGGTCGAAATGAATGCGACATAGAGGTAGCCGCATAGTCGCTCACGTCACTTAGAGAACAGATTCGGCACTAGATGTGCCATTCTATAGTTATAAACTTATCAGCCTCGTTGGTAGTAACGTTGCCGAGCGCACAGTTTCGTTTTATCCCGACGCTAAATCGCTATTTCTTCGCTTGAGCTACTGGCGAATACTGTGTGTGTACGCTGGGGGCAACGACAGGATGACGTCATTGTTGTTTTTATTATTGTTGACAGATTTCAGTCGCAAATGCGTCTGGCAGACGTGGTCGACCGTCAGTTTAGTAAAACACTGCAGTGACCACCAGTGTTGCAACTCAAGTTTGTAACTAAGTTATTTAACTTAGTTAAAAACTTAGTAATAGTACTAAGTAACTAACTAAGTTTCAAAAAAAACTTAGTA
>NIUQ01004311.1:0-14123 GCA_002796945.1 Plectus sambesii
TGGGCCGAGGACGAGCAGAGAATGGATACTACCCCCACTCCGGGCGTCGGCGCCGAAATCACAAAGTCGTACCAGCTCCTGACCGGTGGTCAGCTGTCGATGAGCGGTCAACGCGAGCCCGAACACGGCGTCTACGACCCGCTCACTCACAACCATCTGCAGGAGGTCGAGCTCTTCCAGCTATTCGGCTCGCCGGCCGTCGCCGTTAGCCATGGCTAAGTGCCTCTCGTCTCCTCTTCCTCTCTCTCGCTCGCGTTCGTCTCGCTCATTTCTTTCTCCCACCTATCGTCAATATATTATAGCCGTCCCCAACAATCATCCCTTACTTAAATCTCTCTCTGTCGATTCCGCTTTTAAAATTGCACTCGTTTGAAACTGTTATAGTCGTTTGCTTATTTGCTTGCGAATATGTTATTACGGAGGAACGATTTGATAGCATTTTCGTTTGGTTCGTTCATTATTCTCTTCCCACCGTCTCACGTTCCACCAAAAAGTTCTTCTTCGCGATCGCCAGCCGGCGTACAACTCATGGGCGTATGAATGAATGTCTGTATTTTCATATATGCGACGGTAATCCTGCCCAGAATAAGGGGTTGGCGCGCGCGCGCGCTTAGCTCTCCAGTCTCGTTTCACTCCTCATACGAATCGTTGGTAATCGATGGCTTCCCAGAGAAAGACGGTCGAATGTCATATATATAATGATAGCAGGAAAATGCGCGCTAGCTCTTTGAGGACCCAACTGGTGCCTAATGTGCAGGGCGATTTCATTCTCCGCATACTTATTTATCGTTATCATCGTTCTGGCCATTCAGTGCTCGGCTCGGCTCACCGAATCAGTGACGGGATTCGGCAAAGTGCTGTATTCTTTCTTTTTTCTCGCTCGCTCTGTCCATACGCCGCCTCTGTGCAAGCAGACGACGTCACCTTGATGGTTAATGGGGAACTCTGGTCGATATTCAAAGTTGCGCTTTATGTGCGTCCGCGCGCGATGGCGCGGAAGCGGAATTTGGCGTTCATTTTTTGCTAGAGCGCGCTCGGAATCGTCGGAAAAAACGCGAAGGAAGGTGGGCGTAGCCTGTTCCGGTTGTTACCTGATGCAATGTAGGGAATGCGTTCTTGAATTTCGCGCACGAAGCGAGCAAGAACGCATGAAATAAACTACTGCCAAATTTAAATTTAGACAGCGCAAACATCCTACTTCCTCTTATTCGCACTTTAGATCTATTCCAAGCTCGTCTCAGCATAGGAATGAATGCGAAATTGCTATTCTAAACCATCGCGACTGCGTGTACGTAGGCCAAGTTGATGTTGGACGAGAGTTCACTTTAACGATGGTGAAGCTTTATGTAGATAAGTAGCGTTAGACGCTGCCGCGCGATTCGCTGCCTCCCGTGACTTCTCGCTCTCGTTGGCAGTGCCAACCCGATGTTTAAACGCCGACGAAGCAGCACGAATGATCTTCTTCGCTAACGGATGCCCCGCCGAGTGCAGTCTGTAGTGATTCTCCGCCTCTCTCTCTCTCTACGCGCTCTCTCTCGCATCGCGCCCATTACTGGTTCGCCGTTGGGCCTTGTTGATTTGATGATTTGTGCGCAGTCACTTCGCATCACTGCAGTCATGTACGGAAAGCGCGTTCGCGTCGCATGCGACGCGCTACTTGACCTTTGACAACCCACTTACCTTTGTGTAGGGACCCGGGCGTAGTATTTTATTCGATCTTTCTTTTCGTGTCGCGCTGTTGTTCTCCGAAGCATTCGAGCCTCTAGATCTTGGATTGTGTACAATTATTACCTTGTACGATTGTAATCAAACTGGCTAATAGTGGCGCTACGCTCTTATACAATGATATCATGCTGATGGTGTGGGAAGTTCGCAGTTCTGCTACAGATTACTTCAGGGGCCTTGTTCGTTTATTCGGGCCGGCGGGAGTGGGCGCGTCTCAAAGTACCGTCTGGGGCACGTCCTCGATGATAATTCTTTGAAGTGTGCACCCTTCCCGCCGCCCCCAATTAACAAATAGGGTCCATATATGATGTGGATGTTTGTGTGACGTGACAGAATGTGCAACTATAATGTGAATATGAATGGACGCGATTACAAATTCTGATCTATTTCGACCGAATGGACTGTGCCGAATCATTGACGAATCGAATATGATAATATTGGAGTTGCAAGAATATCTACTTATTTTGTTGGTTGTTGCGTGCGCTCGCCTGTTCGAAGCTCAGCAACTCGCGGCTGACTTTGCGTACACAGTGTCACTTTGCGCGTGAATGAGCTAATGTATAGGGCCGATTGAGGTCGACGCTCTCCCTCTCTGTCCGACGTCCCAAATACAACGCACTTTTTGCATTCGGTCGCGAAGAATTTTATATTCGTTTGGAATATTAATTCTTAGTTATTGCCTGGGAAAGCGCGGCTGACTGAATTTGGGGCGTCGGTCGTTGAACGTCGACTGCGATATTGGCTTCTATGTGTTTTCCATTTTCTGGCAGCACGCTTGTCTTCGGGGTTTTTGGGCAGGTGGTTGCAGCTGTTGGTTTGTACCTTTGGCTATGTACAAATTCGCTATTATTATCCTATTTTATTATTTCGTTCGTCTCCAACAAACGGTACTCGTCTCTTTAGCGTTGCGATAGATATCAATTTGCACCTCGTAGGTGCTCTTGTTGTACTATTTGATGACATGACCACTTCGAGACAGCCGGACAGTTTGGTCGCTCTTCCTATATATCATTCATTGGTTGCGCAGACGATATGCATCTAGACTTATCATTGTCTCATCGTCCTCCAATCATCGCTTAGAATGGCGCGAATCACTACCGCGTATAGCCGCGTTTAGCCCTCGTTGCTGTGCAAATGTTCAGAATGCTGCAAATGCAATAGTGTACACACACACTTGTGTTTATGATGTCTCGCTCGTTACTATTCCGCACTCTGTTGTCGACGGCGAATAAAAGTTCTAGAAAGATGTGCTCCAACACACACACACAGGCGGCGCGTGATCGTCGACATATACGTGCGTTCTGTTGACGCCGGTGAATGAACACACACACAGGGTGTCGTCACTTTTCTTTCGGGCCCCGTCGACTGCTACGCAGCCCGGTCGGCCACGACTGGTTCACATGCGCGAACGCGGGTGCAACCGTGCGCGGACTCTCGCTAGGCGATAACGCTAGCCGCTATAACAGACTCGATCAGCCCAGGCCACTATTAATCTCTGTCGACTGCTCTCTTACGAACACGCATCGCGCCATGTCTCGACCTTACGATCTGGTGATCTACGGCGCTTCTGGCTTCACTGGCGCGTACGTCGTTGAAGCATTGGCGAAATCGGAAAAAAAGGACACGCTGAAATGGGCGGTGGCCGGTCGCAACGAAACGAAACTGCGCAAAGTGCTCGCTGATGTTAGCAGCAAGGCCGGTAGGGATGTTTTACTTGTCCGACTCTGGCAAACTCGACTGGGTACCATGCGCGCGCTTGCGATTTAGTCACGCATATTTGTTGCGACAGTTCCGGCTACCCCTCTCCCCCCCAGGCTGCCTAAATTTAATCGTGTCACTCTCTGTTTCATCAAAAATTGTCTCCTTCAATCGCACTTCTGCTTCCCTATGCGCTATTTAGTCTCGAAGGCCGTACTATATCGAACGTACTATATCGCACGTGGCGCCACCAAAGATGTGCGATGACGCGTAATCTTCGGTACTTTGCTATAGTTATTGCAGTTTACAGCTTGTTAAGTGTTCGTACAGATTTATCACTTACTTAGCCACTTAACTGCCCAAAATATTGCTTTTTTCGCCACACACCTACGAATTTACGTACTTGCCTGGTATTAGCGTGAAAGGTTCATTTGAACGAGTCATTTGAAAGAAGTGAAATACGATGTTATTGTATTTTACCTTCTCCCGCAGCTTTTAGAGGGGAAGGGGACGGTGTAGAGGCTGAAAGTAGTGTGTGTATTCAGCGATTGACGTTCTAACAATCTACTAATGTAAGAGAGCGGTTGCAACGCAACAGCTCGACGAGCGAACCATAAAGCAAGTGACTAATCAAATGAATCTAAGTCGATCACTATGACTGCACGGAGTGACAGATATCGCTTGAAGAAGTAGCGATAGCAACGATACGATAATGATAGTGGGATGTCAGTACGAATTTACGTTGCAGGGAAGAACGTTCGCGATGTGCCTATCATTATTGCGGACAGCAGCGATGAGCAATCGCTGGTGGAAATGGCGAAGCAAGCTGTCGTCGTCGTCAACACAGTCGGCCCCGTACGAGTCTTACTTCTCTTGATAGAACGCTAAAATGTTTCACGCATCCCTCGCACTCTGACAGAGCACTAAATGCATCATGCATTAGCAAGCATCATAAATGACATCCTGAACCAACTTCGTAAAATTGATGTAAATGTAAAATGTAGAAATATAATTTTATACCTACACTTTGATGTGTTGGATTTACACGGTTTTGCGTCCCAGTTTGTTGCTTTTGCATTCAGTTTCTTCATCCTTGAATTCGATTCCATCGCATTTGCATCCAATTCCGTCGTCTTTGCGTTCAATACGAGCGCAGGGTTGACGAAATTGTGTGCAAAATTCCTAGAGTTATAATGCAAAGTGGAAAGAATTGCGGTAAGAGATTGTGTAATAACTCTTAAATCTATTATGTACGCCTTCGTCTTGAATCAGTTAGCTGTCGAAAACGTTCTTACATCTCTTCTTACAGTATCGCCTGCACGGCGAGGCGGTCGTAAAGGCGGCGGTGGAGAATGGAGCCAGTCACGTGGACATTTCGGGAGAGCCTGCGGTAAGCAAATCGCTCGTCCACTTGCACTACAATCGTATGATTCATCTTGTCATTTGCAGTGGCTGGAAAAAATGCAGATGAAGTATTCGGAGACGGCGAAGGAGAAGGGCGTGTACGTCGTCGGCGCCTGCGGCTGGGACAGCATCCCCTGCGATATGGGCGTCAACTTCCTGCAGCAGCACTTCCCCGGCGATATCGCCTTTGTTGAAACGTTCGTCCAGCTGAACACCGGCTCGTCGGTTAGTTTTTTGGAGATTGACTGAGCTTTAAGGGGGTAGAAGGGGAGTAAATTGCCTACCGACTGCGAAAATCGATCAACTTCTGGTCAAAGGCTTATTCTTAGACTTAACTTAGACTTAGAGCTTGCTTAAATTAAGCTTAAGCTTAGATTAAACTTCGGCTCAGACTTAACTCATAGTTTGAGCATGCTTAATTTAAGCGTAGGCTTAGCTTACGGCCAGCTCTCCGTTTTCTATCAAGCCGACGTTTGAAAATGTTAGTATTTTTGTGGTTCAGGGCTATTCGTTCAACGCCGGCACGTATCAAACGCTGATTCTCGGACTGTCGGAAGCCGCTTCGGACGGACTGGGCAAGATCCGTCGAGCGATCATGCCTGAGAAGATGCCCCGTGGACCTGCCAGACCACCCAAGCGGTATACTTTCTTTCTGTTGGGTTATTTAGTCTCAATGGAGAGGTCCTAACTTGATAGTACAGTGAAAGTCGTTTCTACCGGTATTTGGGGGACCGACCTAAATTACAGGTATAAGCGAACTTAATTGTATGGAGAGATGCACTTTGGGACCGACAATCTTGATCGGTATAAATGAAATGCCGGTATAACCGAAACCGCTATAAGTGAATTCCACTGTATAGCCAATTTACGGTATGTGAGTGGAACCGTCGTGAAGTTGATCAGTAACCCTAACAGACGGGGTTATCTGCATACAATCGTACTTTTTGTATCGCGCAGATGTTTGGCGGTGTTTTTATATGACTGATGTTCGCCGTATGTTATGACAACTAACCTATTAACATCTCACTTTTTTCTTTCTTCCGTTAATCGATAACCGGCGCAGAATCGACTCCCGCCGAAATAAATCTTTTCGCTTTATCAAAATCCATATTGAAAATATGCTCTTTGATTCGGAAAATATCCTATAAATAGGATATGTTATTTATACAAACTTTTGTTAATACTTGTTTTTACAAAGTTGATGAGGCAGATTTCATATGCACTCTTATCGCTCATAATCAATCATTTCAGTAGCGCTATTTTCAAACATGAAGGACTGAATAAGTGGTGTCTGCCGTTCTTGGGAGCCGATAAGAGCATCGTCAACCGCTCCCGCTATTTCGCCTACACCGAACATCAAGAGCAACCGGTGAGTTACATCATATGTTGTCGTCATTTTTCGAGCAGTAACGCAAAACCTCACCAGGCATCTTAGTTGGCAAAGATGAGCTCGCATTTCGGTGCCTGAACACCGTCTTTCACGACGAATCATAATCGTTTCTTAATTTTTATGTGTGTTAATTGATAGAAAGATGCGCTATTAACTTTCGAAGCAGTTTGCTTTATTCGGTTAAAGATTTCTTGTTAGTAATCGGCAAATTTTCACTCTATTGTCTCTGAGTTCTGAGACGTTTGATCTTGAAAAGAAATAGTCAAAGTTGATGAGGAGTGCAAGCGTCGATTCGAATCGGTCAATTTCAGTTCTACGTCGAGACTTACCTTCGCCTGTCGTCGCTCTTCTGGGCGCTCATGCTCGTCCTCTGGATGATGGTGTTCTCCTTTTTGGTCAAGTTCAAGCCGACGCGCAAGTTCCTCCAGACCTATCCCGATTTGTGCACTTTCAATATGTTCAAGGAATCTGGACCCACACGCGAGCAGGTGCGTTCTGTTTTCCTGATGAGTGCTTCATACTTTATGTGCTGTAAATATATCGTTTCCTCTTTAATAAGGACATCGAAACTAAAAAGGGCACTTTCCAAGAAGAACCAATATGAGACATGTCCTGTCTGATTTGATATGTGTTCTCTTTGATTTGAAAATTGTCGAAATATTAGCAAATTCGGCTGGCACTAAAAGCTAACGTCGTCCACAGTTTTCGGATTTACAGTGATAGTACTTAAAGTAATCGTGGGTGACTGGAACTTACACCCCACCAACCGTAATCCTTCCCTTGACGAGCGCTAAGGTCAGTAAATGATTTTAACACTTACCGTGTGCGTCTCAACCAACGCACACGGTGAGCATTGAAACTATTTACTGCACTTAACGCAATCAGGTAACAGTTTGAAATTGGTGGGGTGTAAGTTCCGGCCACAGTAATGGTGCTTACAGTAATCACACTTACAATAATCACACTTACAATAATCGCATGTACGCATTGCAGATGGACCAAGCGTCTTTCGTGTATTGGTTCTTCGGCACTGGCTGGGAGACGAAGATCTCCGACCCGAACGAACAGCACACGGACAAGCCGAAGAGCAAGATGATTGTTCGCTGCGATGGACCCGATGCCGGTTATTACGCCACATCTGGTTGCCTTTTGTCCTCCGCCCTCACCATTCTTCAAGATAAGAACTCCCTTCCTAAAAAGTACGCATTCTTTTTGTTGTTTTTATACATTTTCCTTGCGCGCGAAAAATGTCGAATATACTTCGCTACCTTTACCTACTGAAACGCACAAATAAAAGAAGCGATATTGTAATTTACGACTTATTATTTGAAAGCTTCGCTCGCAATTGTGAGGTTATCGAATACCCACGATGCAAAAGATTTTGGGCTGCACTGTTGGGGCCAGTTTCATAAATATAATGGAAATGTACTTACAATTCTTTATTATCACATTTGTTCACAGTACGTGTGACGGTAATGAAGAAATTTTTATGAATATGCAAAAATATAATACATTTAATCATTTCACATTCACAGTAGTTTTTATAAAATTGGCCACTTATCGCGTAGGGAGAGAGGACGTTTCTTTAGCTATGTTCTATAGTGTGACTGTGTCTTTAACGAAGCATGAACATTTCAGTGGCGGCGTCTACACGACGGCAGCGGCGTTCGGCCGGGACACGAAGATATACGACCGTTTGGCGCAGTTCGGCATCACCTTCCGCGTCGTCGACTCCATTGAACAGCGACATTAATTGAGATTTCTGCAAAGGGATGAATGTTGGGTGGTTCAGTAAAATGTGGTAGAGTATAAGGTGATATAGTAAAAAAGATGGTACAGTAAAACCTGCATAAGTGCAGCATCTCTGCATCCTGTCGCAAGTAGCGTTTATTCAACATTTGAGCCGTCTATTCAATGCTGTCCACGTTTGTTTAACATGCAGGCTGTCCAATAGCTGCACTTGGCAGGATTATATTGTGCTTGCTTTTGGTGGCTGCTTCTGTTGTAATAGTTAGGTGATTTTGATCGGTCCAGTTTCGTGAAAAGTGCAGCGATAGTGTCAACTGGACCACAACGCCCTAGAAAGCAGTTTTAGGTGTGCTTCAGTGAAATTAAATGTCTTTGCCGGGTCAAATCACGTACGTGTTGCTTCGTTCCTTTCCTTAAATGGGAATTGCGCTCCAGCTGAACGTAATCTATTATAAATTTTTTCGGCAGCTGAAAAAATATATAGTACATTCCTTTCATCTAGAAGTGACCGCAGTTCTCCTTTAACTTGTGCGTTTAGGTGTTTGCTTTTTATGCGTCATTTTACTTACTGTTTTGACCTCTGTTGCCATGCGATGCAAAGATGGCTCGATTTGTGATTAGGAAGTCTAGACCATTGCGTTCGCAATGAAATCAGCTCCGTGAATGCCTCGCATGTGATTGTAGACTAAGTTAAGCTACTAACTCTGCAAGCATGCCTAGCTTGTTAGTTCGTGATAAGATAGCAGGTTGTTTTTTAGTATTTTAGTTAGATAGCAAATCGATGTTGTCCGGTGGAGTGATTGGGGAAGACGTGGTTGAAAGAGTAACGAGTGAGGTACTTCAGCTAGGGCGCAAAGTTGGGGCCGACCACCTTGGGGAGCTTGGGAAAAGTCGAACAACGTTTAGGAATCCATAGATCTGCATGGAAATTCACGGTACTTCTCCTAAACTGAGGTGAGAATACAGAATCCTGAAGATTCCCCAGTAACCTCGTCGCTGCTTCATTTGGATTATTTAATCTATTCAGCCAATAATTATTACCCTCGCAGCATTCCTTTTGAATCTGGTGTTGATTGTGCCATCGTTGTCGTTGCGTAATTTTTTGCTAACCGATTAAAGGTCGGTCACACTTTGCTGCAGTGTTATGTTCTGCTCATTCAATGGTACGTTCAATGTCGGTGAGACGGATAGGGAATTTTCTTTTGCAGTGTTGTGCGCATTTTTTGGATTGAATCGATAAAAATTGCTCATTTACAAAAGCTCACATTTCACATAGCGACAAATACACACGTATATTTTACACAGATGCGTCGGCCCGGCAATTAAGCGGTATCGGTTCGGTATGGTACCATCCACAACCCCTCTGCATCATATTTGGCTTAGTACCGATCCAGGATTACATGGCGAGGGCCAAATAATCGGTCCACATACATCACATCGGTACCAGTACGGATTTAGTGCGTCGATTATTTTGCTACCGCTACCAGCGCACCGACCGCATCTATAATATTACAAGAAAAGCGTTGCGAATTTTTTGTTGTCCATCATCAATGGCCCAGCATCTCTTCGGTGTCTATGACGATGCGCAGGAAAACTGTGTCATCCTTGATGTATTCCATCGTTTTAAGCATATTAAGGTCGATGAAGTGTTGAGCTCCGAAAGACGCATTTCGCTCGCGGTCGGGTCGCCGCAGAAATGCGTTGTTCTCCTAAAAATGATGTGCAAGTGGAATGAAATGCGTTCGCGTCGCACTATCATCCATAACGAGCCGTGTGAGTGTCCTATGATGAAGAAGAAACGCATAATAAAAACTATGATTAGAAATGGCTTTCAGTGAGGATATTACGGTACTCGCGCAAGTGCAAAAATGTTGCGCTAAGCGTAAACTGCAGCGACAACTCTTCCATTTATGCACGAGAACAGCACGGATGAGAGCGAAAATCGAGCGAGGTCGAATGGCTTATAGCGCTGTCATCGCAGATTAAGCTAAGCTAAGTATTTTTGGACTTGTACGAGTACCGTAATTTCTTCACTGAAAACCATTCCCAATTATGACTTTCTTTTAGGCATGTCGGCTTAAGCGGAGATACGCCTCGTTAGAATGTGAACAACAGAAGATAGCCTTGCCGAGATGCGATTCGGTACGATGTTGAAGTCGATGTTTTGGCGCTGACCGAGAGCCTCTGATTGGTCGAGTAATGATAACTTGATAGGGTGTCCGTACGGCCAGTCCAAAATGCCATCCCAGTCGCCTTTCATGATTGCAACGAACGCTGACATCGATTTGCCTCGAGCTGAAACCGACTCGATTGTAACTATTGTCAACAATTATCCATCCTGGCGCCTGCTTGAAATGGCTGTACACATATTTATTCAGCAATATATATGTAAACGCATGTGTCTTGATGCGTAGTATTTCGAATGGACTCAACACTCAGGTCATTCGTTAGTACGAAGAGTATTATTGACAGAAATATAATTCGGAGCAATTCGGAGCCTACAGCCCTCCCCCCTAAGTACTGCCAAAAACAGAGCATTAAACCAGCAAATTATTGAGCGCTTCTACTATTTAGAATGTGGCCCAGAAAAAGATATCATTCAAAATACCACAATCGCTGATTGTCTGTCAACAATTTTGATAGTGGTACATCATTTGTGATCTCAAAATACAGTCCCTCTATAAATACTGCGGCAAAAACAAGGTGGACGCGAGGGATGCGACTGAATGGTCCATGCTGTCCGCGAATAAGACATGATCGATCGCTGACGAATGACAGCAAATACAAACGTAGGCTTTCATACAGATGGAATGTGTGGCGCTCAGCATTTCGCAGTATTGCAAGCGCTTGGTGTACAGACGGCTTAGGAAACGGCCACTCGGACGTATCCTACGCCGGCTGTCCGTAACCATCCGCACATTCGTCGGGGTGACCGCGTA
Organism: Plectus sambesii; assembly: GCA_002796945.1. Taxonomy (NCBI): domain Eukaryota; kingdom Metazoa; phylum Nematoda; class Chromadorea; order Plectida; family Plectidae; genus Plectus; species Plectus sambesii. The sequence goes on from NIUQ01004311.1 coordinate 10,906, forward strand.
TCTTTTTTTAGCAAACAGGATGGACAGTCCGCGCTTTTCCGCAGTAACTAAGGACGAGACTGTTTGTGGGATTCGAAATCGAACCTTTGCCGTCGCCATATGGTGCGATTGACGCGACCATCCTGTAGCCATGACGAGCGGTGTAAAACCCCGGAGAGAAGATGACGGTCTTGTGGTTTTCTTTGGCGGCAGCCATGTGCTCCGACCAGTTGTCGATTTTCCAAAGCAAGTGCGACCCGTACGCCTTGATCATGCGGTCTTCCATCAGCGCCGCTCGGTTTAATCGTCTCATCAGCTCCTCCCAGTCGGTGTACATTCGACGAGTGTCAATTTTCATTGCCAAAACTCCATCGTTCAAGATGGAGAGATGTCTTACCGGCTGGGTGGATATGTGCGAGGGAAGATCGACTGCTTCCTTAAACGAAACAAATCCCATTTAGTAATATTCATTTTTCTACTGTAAGGCGAAAAATTATAAGATGGGATGAAATTTGGGTGGATTTGGTGGTCCGGCCGATCACTCAAACTAAGCCCCCGATATTTCTAACCCAACAGTATCCCCGAGTCTGACCTATCTGTTTCTTGTCTAGAGCTATCTGCCGCTATGGCACGAGATTAGCCGACTCAGAACGATCAATCTCCCAAATTAAGTCCTAACTAATTGTTCAAACTGGGTCATTCACCCAAATTAAGGTCCACCCAACATTTCTCTCCTTACAATATTTCATACCTTCTGTTCGCAACCAAACTCGATGAAGGGACACGGACGTGGACCCTTATATTCAATTATAGGAATAGGCGTTGAGGCGGGTGCCTTTGGCGATTTCAGTATCTTCTTCTTCTTCTTCTCGGCAGGAGCTGGAGGCTTTGTTGCCGATTGTGCGCCTTCCTTAGCTTTGGTTTTGCCTTTGGAAGCATCGTTTTCCTTGCCATTGGCCATCGCGCTCGCGCTCACCGCGCCGCACGGATAGGAGAATAGGAGGTGAGGAGGAAGGGTGAGTGTATATCGGCCGCTAGGAGACGCTTAGGTTGGCCGGCGACCCTCCGCCACCGACAACCACGGCTCGCTTGTCTCTCTCCTCCCGTTGCGTCGCTACCAAAATGCCTACTGATCTGTCCGTGTTTATTATCGAACGGTCTGTTTGCATGCTGGTCGACCCACGAACGATTTCATGCGCGATACTTTAATGCAATCAAAGGGATAGTATCACAGAACAGCAACAGTGGTATTAATCGTCTATCACATCGCAGCGTTCTGCCTATAATAGGAAATAAATATACTCTTCTTCTGCCAAAAATGCCAGAAACCACGCGCTTAGACGAATCGCGTTTTTCTAATGAGCAGCATCGCCGCAGACCTAAAATCATCTTTGATAGTTCTTCGCTTAAGACAGTTAAGCCTCATTAGTACTATTGTCAACGCCGGAGAGAGGCGTGCGAGTATCTTGTGTTTAAACCGAGATATTTCAATGAAAATCAGGAAATTGTTTTGAACGAGGAAATATGACACTCGCAAAAGTGCAAAATGTTGCGCTTAGCCTAAACCGCGGCAAAAACTCTAACACAGTTCGACCTCCCTCAGTTGCTACTATCATTGCTGTTATTCTTGCGACCGAGTTGCAGTGTTGTCGCTGGTTTCAATTGGATAGAATTTAAAGAATTATCGTCGCATTTTAGGCTGAGCGCGACAGTTTCGCATTTACGCGTAATTTCTTCATTCAAAATCATTCAGTACCTAGACTTTCATTGAGCGTCTCGTCTTGATCATACGATACTGACACGCTTCGTTAAGGCGCGAACGACAGTAAGCTATCAACGTACGTTGCATGCGCAGGCGGTATGGAAGGGAACGTCGATGAACTTTTTGACCGTTCCGTTCTCGCACTCGAACTCGACCTTCTTCGTAGCGATCGGTCCTTGGCAACAAGCGCAGTTGTTGATGGTGTATGGTGGCTCCAGGGTTAGCATCTATAAATTGACTCATAAAAGCAAATAGGACGGCAACGGAGATGGAGATTCGCCATCTCCCAATTTGCATTTTTCCCATCCCAGTATATTCTCCAACAACTTATTGATTGCGATCATGATACTCACTCCAGTAACACTACCGTATGATACTGTTTTAGATGATCGATTAAAATATCGAATACCCATACGAATGCCGATTACAGAACTGGCATACCGATGCATTTCTAGTTCTCCCCTCTGCCTAAAATAATAGATCCCCATCCCGTTACAGCCCAAGTGGGCGCACGTGAATTCCGTTGATACTCAATCAGCCCACCTGCATGGAGGGGCACGATCCGCCGCATTGAGTCAGCTCGACAGCCTTGGCGCTGCAGCCATCCTTGGTGGACAAATCTTGCTTGATAGTGCTGAGCTGGCAGTACTTGGGAGGTTGAGTTGTGGTAGTAGTTGGCACACCAGTTGAGGCGTTTTGCATCGACGGAGACGTCGAAGCGACGGGTGATGGGGTTGTTTGGCAAGGGATTTCATTGCATGGGCGTGTCTCGTTCTTCGGACCAACGCATTCCTTGCCACCGTTGGCTGCGGCCGGCTGATCTGCGGAACGGTAGCGGAATTGGACGCCGCCGTCGCACGTCGCCGAGCAAGTTCCCCAGTTGGTCCAGTCGCTGAAGGCGCAGTCGACTGCGCAGTCCTTCTTCTCGCAAACCAGACCCTCGTACGTGCATTTGCTGCAAGAAAACTCTATTACTGTAGATGCCAGACTGCGAGTGGCGGGAACGAAGATCGCGGGGATTGGCCGAAACTCACTCCCTGCTTTGTTCCTGTATTACAAAACACGACTGATGTTTCAATTCCTACTGAAATCATATTCATCCAATTCTAACTCTTAATCATCCTCCAAATGGGATCATTACGGAGGTGGAAGTCGACGCCTGGGGGAGAGATGGAAGCTGAACGCCTGGAGGGATGCACGCCGTCAGGCCCATATCTAGCTCATCCATGTTTTCAATTTTTATCCACAAAATTTAGTTTTCTCTCCGTCCACGAAATTCCCTGTCTCCGAAATTTGGTTTTTCCTGTCCATTTTTAGTTGCAGTATCAAACCAAAAAAATCAAATTTGCGCCACTTACCATTCTCGGCAGTTCTCCTTGTCGACGATTGAGAAACCGGGCTCGTACTTCTTGCCGTACTTGTCATAGCAGGCGCACTCATTGCGATGGACGCAGACGCCTTTGTCGTTCTCCACCAT